>WTSP01017743.1:0-16482 GCA_025331215.1 Actenoides lindsayi | reverse complement strand
ATTGAGTTTTGGTTCATGCTTGAACCAAAAGGAGATCCCCTTCTCAGTCTTCTCTTCTCCAGACTGAGCAGCCCCAGGTCTCCAAGCCTTTCCTCGTAAGAGAGATGTTCCAGTCCTGTAATCATCCTTGTAGCCTCCATTGGACTCTCTAGTATTTCCCTGTTCCTCTTGAACTGGGGAGACCAAAACTGGACACAACACTACACATGTGGTCTCAGTAATGTAGAGTACAGAGGAGGAGAACCTCCTTGACCTGCTGGTCACACTCTTCTTTATGCACCACAGGATACCACTGGCATTCTTAGCCACAAGTGCATGTTGCTGTTCCTTGGATAACTTATGTCCACCGGGATGCCAAGGTCCTTCTCCGTGGAGCTGCTTTCCAACAGGTCTACCCCTAACCTGTGCTGGGGCATGATGTTATGCCTCCTCAGATGTACGAATCTGCACTTATCCTCGTTGAACTTCATTAGGTTTGCCTTTGCCCAGCTCTCCAGCTTGTCCAGATCTTGCTGAAAGGCAGCACCGCCTTCTGGAGTATCAGCCACTCCTCCCAGTTTCATAACATCAGCAAACTTGCTGAGGTTACACTCCATCCCTTCATCCAGGTCACTGACAGAGATGCTGAATAAGACTGGATGCAGTACTGAAACCTGGGGAACACTAGTAGCTACTGGTCGCCAATTGGACTCTGCATCACTAATCACAACCCTCTGAGCTCTATTGTTTAGCCAGTTCTCAATACATCTCACCATCCACTCTTCCAACCCACATTACCTGAACTTATCCATGAGGACATTATGGGAGACAGTTCTTTCTCCAGCAGATATTCATGCCAGACAAGCTGCCACAACTTACTGTAATCAAGCTATGCTTGGGAAATGCCACTGTAAGAACACACAATTCCTAACAAAAAACCAGAATCTAAAGAACACTCACTCAATGATTTGCTTTGCATCTTTCTCAGAAACTTCCTCACTGTTAGGATCCAGGAGTATCTTCTCATCTGCTTCTAACCTGCTTGATTCTTCTTCATCATCCTATAGAATACAGAAAAAGAAAAGGAATGCTGTGAAGTGCAACATCTTCCTAAATCATACATTTAACTGGAATTCACATACTAAGTAGCTTTCAGTCAATGCTTTATGACAGAAATCTGAACCACAAAGTTCAAGTCACACTTATTCTGCAACTGAATTGCAGATTAATTTTTGACATGCATTTACCAACAGGAATTCATACTTGAAATAAATACTATTTTCCCCTCTAGTGTCCTTACTTTTAAAAGCATTACTCTGTCTATCATATTCGTGGAGAGGATTCCAATACCATGCATATGTCGGTATCATATTCCGGATGTGTGGTAATTCAATAAAGCTTAAAAAACTGCCAAGAAATGCTGGCTTAGGCTTCTAGTTTCTTAGTATTTTAAAAACAGACCACATTTTTACTCTTTTAAAAATAATTTCATTTGTCTTCTGACTACTCTTGCAACAGATAATCAGCAACTTAAAATCTCACTAATGAAGCCGAACAAAACACTGCTCCAACTTCTGCAAGTTTATTTTCCTAAGAATGGTATCTCAAGCTCTAAACAACACTGCTGTTAAGGAGACTGTGCTAAAACCGTGGGTAAATCTCCTTTAACATTCCTCCTAGAATCTGACAGGTATCAGGCCCTCCTATCCTATCTTTATACTGAGATTCTTAAAGAATTATAGTAGCAGTAATTAGCCCTACAAAGGCAACACAGTCCAATTAGTTTCAGTGGTCATCTGGTCTTGTAAAGACTGATGGATGTAGGAGGTCCGAATTCTATATCTAGTTCTGCTACTAGCCTGTTGACTGAACATGGTCCTTCTCGGCTCTTCATTATTCCTCTCCTTTAGAAAGTATTTGTCTGAAAAATGCTATGCAAGTATCAGCATTGGTTATTCACTGTATCTAATATTATGATCCTGCAGGGCTGGAAGCTTTGTGTGTGTATTAATTTTAAGATTTGTGAAATCTACAATTTTTGTAATAATAGTATTTAGATCACCACTGAAGTACTGAATCAAGTAAGTCTACCCTGAACATTTTAATAAAAATAATACATAAATAATAACTGTGCTATTCAGAATCACCAATAAAACCTCCAATGCATTAAAGTTGTTAAGCTCATTTAGCACAAAGCTACAGTACAGCCTTTTCTGACAGAGATTTTAAAATAGGAACTTGCTTATATTCTCTGGTTTGTGATTATTAATAGTCAAAGTAAAATATTTACTTTCTCTAACCCCATTTACCAGTTAGACAGTTACAGCACATATAAAGGGCAAATGGTTTGAACGGAAAAGAATTACAATCCCAGTGACTTTTCCTGTTTGTGTTATTCTTAAAACACCTACACACCTGCTAACCCTTTCCCATCCTTCCTTATGAAAAAGAGAAAATATCCCATGGACTAAGTACTTGGTTTTTACTGCATTACTTGTCACAGTGGTTTTTTTAAAGACACATACCTCTTCCTCGTATTCAGAGCCACTTTCGTCTTCACTGTCTGACCTGGGAGCAACTTCATAGCTGTACAAACATGACAGAAAGCTAATGAATTACAGATCACAAAACGAGGTTCAATGTATCTCCTACTCAACCTGCATATAATAAATTAAAAGAAGAATAGAAATAGAAATAGCAACTGAAATACAGAAGTAGATAGAAATGGGAAATATTGGAAAGGCGAAAGGAAGGAGACTAACTAAATGAAGTTCATTAGAAATATCAAACAAAAAAATGCAAATAGAAAAAGCAGCCTACTTGAATGCTTGCTACTTACCCAGGGTTCATTTCCAGCCAAGCATCCAGCTGACTTGCCTTTGGTGCTTCTGCTCCAAGAAGAACTTTGCCTGTTTCAGTGTGAGTCACTTTGACTGGAAGGTCACTCATCTGACTGCTCTCATCTATGGGCTAAATATTCAAATGAAATTTTATACCATAAGGCAACTGAATTTCATGCTAATCATACATTGTAAAAAGCACTAAAAGCACCTTCAAAATTCCAGATCTGAACAAACACTGAAATTTTGCTATTAGCTACACCTTCCCACACGTCTATCAAGCAAACACTTCAGTCACAGTATTTCTCTATGTGACATCCACAAATGTATCACAGTACTGCAAACAAATTAATAAGAGCAGCATGGAAAAGAACACACTGTCAGCTTCTATGAAGCAAGACACAAGGTAGGTACGCTTATAGGCATTTAATCCTTTTATACCAATGGATAAGTGTAACAAAACCCCATACATTAACCTTATGACCTTTTATAGAGAGAAACAAGGAACAATTTAGCTAACTTTTTAAGTAAAGAAGGCCTATGTTAATGATTCACTGTCCTGACTTCTTCAATTAAGCTAATAAAGCATCTGCACTAACATAACCATTTACTTATTCTGGCACTCTAACAAAACCAGAGTATCATAACTACGTTTTCTTTTATTTCTTCACCCTGTTTAAACACAGATTTTCTCCTTTAAAAATTTTTCCCTTTTATTACTGCTTCTACTGAAGCAGAATTTTCCTAATATATATATGAACAAGAAAAAATAATTCTGAACTGTTATAAATACAGTGAGTGATAGCGTATTTCATAAATACAGAAGTTACAGGAATGTCACGTGCATTTTCCTTGTGTAATCATAAACGTATTAAAGGATTTGGCTATCACTCTTTAACTACATCAACAAAGATATCACTTGCAAGAATAAAAAAGACCAAAAGTAAAACAATAAATACAATTTTTAAGTCTTTATCTAAAAATAAAATGGAACAGAAAAATGGCATCAGCAGAACAGCTCTTAATGAGGCAGCATATGGTCTGCTACTGAGTGAAAAAATTATCCAAAGAATGACACAAAAAAATTACTCATTTGAATTTGCTTCTGAGGAAGAAAGAATTTTCAGATGTCTTAAGCAATCATAATACTGTAGTCTGCCCTGTATCTGAGAGGCAATTACATGCAATGTCAACAACATATTTTGTACAAAAGAGAAGTTAGAATATATTGTGTCTACACCCTAATTTTAGAAAGTAAATTATGTCTACACACAGATTGCAAGAAAACCATTTACTTTTAAGAATGTAACATAGCTTGAGAGGAATTCTTCAGCATATTCAGTGATATCTTCAATATATTTTTCTTTTAGTCTTCAACTTTCTGAAGAGAAACAAGCTAGCATAAATGTTAATCTAGATAACCTTTATTCTTATTCATAAAAAACAGCTCTTTTTAGAACATTTGTGGCCTTGACTTTTTTTTTTTTTTTTTTTTTTTAAGGCTATAGCAATGGCAGACAGAACAATCACTGGAAAGTTTTTAAAAAAAAAAAAAAAAGAAAAAACCACTTTGTCAAATTCATACCTCTCCATCAGGACCAAGACTAGATGCCATTCCTTCTGCATTTTCTTCAGCCTTCTAAAACAAATGAAGTCAAAAATATCACAGTCAAATTATAAGTATAAACAGAATACTTTATATTTTGTAAGCATTTTGGACCATGAATGTTTCATACTATTTCTGAATAGTCTGAGATGCACGTAATTTAAGGTGTGGGTGGATACAGGTAGAGACAGGCACAGAGTTACTACTATACACAGAATTCTGACAAGGAGCAAGAAAGGACAGAATAAAGCTTCTGCTCCTGTCACAGTGCTGAGTTTGTAGTACTACAGTAAAGTTTAGGTTTAGTTACTACTATAAACAGATCAGACTAACAACAAGACCAGATCTATTAAATTCTGTTTTATAGAAATGATTTCCAGGTATCATTAATGTGTGTTATAAATTCAAGTATTCCAGTTCGGGTTTTTTTAAGTATATGTAAGGAATAGATGCAGTTCTGAATATTGAGATGATCCTCAATATCTGCTTCAGATATTGAGCCTTATTTTTTGACATTAAAGTCCATTTTACAAGGCATGAACTTCAAACCAACATGCAGCAGCAGACAGGAGTCAATGCTACATTTAAAAAAAAAAATTATTTCTTTTACATAGCCTTCATACTTCAGGACACGGGACTAATTACCTTTGTCAACTAACCTTGATACCCTTTCACTAGTATTAGGAAAAGTGGAAATCTGGCTACACTTAAGTATGACCTAAAATCTTTGAAGTATTTATGAAGTATAATATTCTTTAATATATAAAAATAACATGAAGAGAAAGCTTATAAATACTTCAGTGGACTACATGAATGTCACTGGACATGCTTAATGCAACAATAGCTGATGCTCAGTAAGAACAACATCAGTATAAGCTTGAAAGCTGCTTGCTTCAGCCTTCCTGGGCAGCAGGTATGTCCGCTGACAACAAAAGGAACTTTAACCAGAATTGATGAGTTTGAACAGCAGAAGGACAGGGTAGGTTACAATAGCACATATCTGCCTTGGCTGAACAAGCTACATTGACAGGATAATTTTGCCTTGGATGAACAACATGAGGACGGATCCATTCTTTTGCATGTGAAACTGATCTCTAATATATCAAGATTGTTATAGCTTAGCTACAGTCAATGGAAAGAACATTCCAACTCAAACACGCCACCACAAGTAAGCGCTAACCATCAGTGTTGTTAACTGTGAAAAAATCAGATCCTAATGTGACAGCAGAATATCTACAAACTATAGTCAAAAGCCATTTGGGAAAGCAGAAATATTTAACAAAGGAAATAAATGTAAATAATAACAGGTATCTCACACTGGTATTTTGGGCCATACAAAGATGTCTTTAATCTTGACAATTTAATCTTTGATAAGAAAATACAAATTTTATGGAAGTAGGAAGCTACATTTTCTTCATTGTCTGTAGAAGGACAGGAAAAATTCTTATGGATGAAGATGAAAGGTTGCACAGCAAATTAAACTGGCCTATCGGATGAAAATTTCATCTGGAGTCGCTTTTTTTTTTTTTAATCCATGACTATAGTCAGGATGTGGGACACTAGCTGAACAGGAGTCTAGGGACAGATCATATAAATACAGTACCGTGAAAAAAAGCAAAGATGGAAAATCTACCAAAAAGATTCAGCAAATTGTATCCCAGAGAAAAAATAAACTACTTTGAAATTTTATTCTCATAAGAATACAGGGTTAACTTGGATATTCTATAATGTGAGCCTGGCATAAGATGAGAAGTATTTCTGCACCTTCTACTTTCTCACTGCCATTTCTGCAAGAAAATTCCAAGAACTCTCCTCTCTCTTTTCACTATAAGTATAAAACATTTAACTACAGATGTTAGTAGGTTAAACTGTGTTCTACATGGATTATAAAACATGAAAGTCTAAGTATCAAAAGCATATGACTTGGAAAAAGACACAGTGCCCACTAACTTCCATGAGTGCTGCAGCCCTGCAACAACAAATTCACAGAACTGTAAATGAAAACAAAGTGTAGTGTTTGTGTGTGCTCCTGTATGCTTGACAGATGAGAGAAAGCTTTGTGAAAAGAACTTAAATTACAAACAAAAAGCTGCAGCTGATCAAGACAGAGCTGGTATTTTTCTCTGCTAATCTTCCTTTAGGTTTTAGGCTTGGATATGTATAAGCCCTGAATATTTATAGGGTGTATTTCCTTTTTACTTCATTGACCAAAAACTCTGTCATTACTGTCATGGCCAGAAGATAGTCTGTTCCTCTTAGATATTTCAGCTAAAATGACATCAAAATAGAACCATATCACAGATGTGGATTGTTGAAGGAATTAGTATTTTTCATTAGAGCAATGAATTTACCCCACACACTATCTCATTAAGGATAATCACTACTGTAAATTCCGTACGTTAAATGGGGTCTGTTCTCCCTGGTAATACAGGTCAAGAACACTGCTTAAGTTACATCTTAAATTTGTAGGCAGGTAATTGTTCCTATGATAAGAACGTATTCTCAACAAAAAGAACAGAGTTTTTGGAGGGGGGCAGGAGAAAATACCAAGCATTTTTAGGCCATTAATCTCAAAAATGGGCATTTTGTATATGCTGATATTTATTAGTGTATTTAGAGCACAGCCTGTAAATCATGTAGCTATAATGTTTATATCTGTATCAGTAATTAGTAGCAAAGCAGGCACAGAAATGGATTATAAAAATCCTCTTATACACCCTGCAAGAGATGAAAGGTACTCAATAGTTCACAAAAATCACAAATCATTATTTAGCAATTATTTCACACACAGAATTATTTTTCCACCAACAGCATTGTTCAGTTTCCACAGGTCTCTCACAGGGTAAAAAATTTCATACAAAGAAAGGTAATTTTTAAAAGCTTCAATTACATGTTAAGAATGCACCATCAACAATACTACTGGCAGAATACACATTTACTATAATGAACCTGCCCAAGTTCTTGCTCTCTAACAGATTCTAATGGCCCTGCAAAATGGACTGAGACAAGTGTAGAATGTGGAGGCCTACAAAAGTTACCTTGTATAAAACAGTTACACAAAACAGATTTTTCCCGTCTTTTTCATACAATGTATTTTGGATTCACTGGATCCTTTTTGGGTATTTCAGTCCTAATTTAATGCCTGGTCCAATTTTACCTGTAGAAAGTTTATCAGCAAATCAATGTTTACAGCACAGAATTTTCTAATCTTGCCTCTTTCTCACCTTCTTTGGAATAAATGATAGCAAATTACATTCAGTGGAGAGAGATGAGCTGCCTTTGTGTTAAGAATTTGGCAGTGCAGTTTAGATAGTCTGGTATGTGTGTGACAATTGTTCATCGCTACATTTACCAACATTAAATTGCATTTGAAGATGAGAGAACTTAAAAATACCAGCTATAACTACTTGCCTTCTTTCTTCTCCTTCTCTTCTTCTTTTCTTTGGCTGCTTGTGCCTGTTTATGCTCCCACACCAGGTTAGTCAAGTTAGCCACATACTCATCTGTTTGCTGTAACAGGTAGGCCAGACGTCTATCCTTCTTTTGGTCTATCAGCTTACGGTAGCCCTCTTCATCTTCAGCCTTGCAATACAAAAGAGACATCAGTCATGACAGAAATGCTTCCAAAGAAACACCAATCCACTCCTCTGTCAGTAATGTGTTACCTTAGTTAGGTCATTATGAATATCTGTGTAGGGGTAGAACTAGATGGGTAAAGAACTCCTCGGATAACCAAGCCCAGAGGGTCATACATTCATATTAATGGCTCACAGAATGGATTGGGTTGGAAGGGACCTTAAACATCACCTACTCCCAACTTCCCTGCCATAGGCGAGGACACCTTCCACTAGATCAGGTTGCTTGAAGCCCCACCCAACCTGGCCTTAAACACTTCCAGGAATGGGGCATCCACAACTTCTCTGGGCAATCTGTCCCTGTGTCTCAGCACCCTCACAGTAAAGAACTTCTTCCTTATATGTAATCTAAATCTACTCTCTCTCAGTTTAAAACTGTTAGCCCTCATCCTTTCACTACACTCCCTGATAAAGAGACCCTTCCTATCTTTCCTACAGGCCCCCTTTAAGTATTGGAAGACTGTTATAAGGTCTTCCTGGAGCCTTCTCTTCTCCAGGCTGAACCATCTGAACTCTCTCAGCAGAGGTGTTTCAGCCCACTAATCATTTATGCGACCTTTCTCTGGACCCGCTCCAACAGGTCCATGTCTTTCTTGTGCTGAGGCCTCCAGAGCTGGACCAGTCCTACAGATGGGATCTCACCAGAGCAGAACAGAGGGGCAGAATCACCTCCCTTGACCTGCTGGTCATGCTTCTTTTGATGCAGTGCAGGATGCAATTGTCTTTCTGGGCTGCAAGTGCCCATTCTGGCACATGTCCCGCTTTTCATCAATACTCCCAAGTCCCTCTCCGCAAGGCTGTGGAAGGTCATACTCAGACAGTAAGAAGTGAGATATCACAGTGGTCTATTCTGGTGGCATGTTGCATCTAATATCACTATCAGTGTCCAAGAGGAAGGAATGGGGGGCACTCTAGACAAGTCTGCAGATGACACAAAACTGTGGGATACAAGTCAACATGCTCAAGGGCTTTAGAAGGAACAGGCAGAGAAGTTGTGCAATTTCTACCTTAGAGGTTTTCAAAACATGACTGAAAAAATAAGCCTTGATCAACCTGTTTTGAAGTCAATGTTGACGCAGTTTTAGGAAGGCAGTTGAACTACAGAGCTCCTTGTCAGCCTGAGTGACTCTGAGATTCAAGGACTCTATGATACTAAGTATGTTCTACTCTGATGGACTATTGAGTAGAAAATCTGCAGCAGTTATGACAGGTAATGGGCAATACCCTACCACTTAATGCTACATCAAAGAGATTACAACATCCTGAAACAGAGATTCTTGGTAAGTCTTCTACACAGATGATTTTTCAAAGACACAAAGTGCAGATAGCCCTTACCCAGAGGAAGAACACATGAACTTGTGTTCAGTCCTTTTTCTACTATGAATAAAAATAATTTTCTTTTAGGTGTTAGAAGAAAATTTTCTTTTGGGCAGTTTGTCTATCATCTTTCTAATCTGGTGTTATTTCATCTCTTGTACAGGTCACTATCAGATAAACCGTATCTCTAAGTCATTCCAGTAACTTCTGCATCCTTATACCACTGCATAAGTGTGGTTTTAGGGGTAAGACATACCAGGAAATATGATTTTCATGTGCTATGAAGACACAATGCAGTATTTGAGCATGTCAGAAGAATACAAGGAAAGCATCAGAGATGCCTTTGCCAATTTTGGCTAAAACAACAAATGAAGTATATAATGTCTTATAAAAAAAACCGAACACAAGTGAGAAAGATTTTAAAGATGATTACTTTAAAAAACAGCAGTCTAGGAGATACAAAAACTCTCCTGCCTTTCTGGAGAGACACCAGAAGTGCAAAAAGTTGGCAAGAACATCTGTAATGTTTAAATTGAGCTTGTAAAATTGCTTGTAAAATTCAGTTGTAATGTTCAAGCCATCAGAACTACAACACTCAAAACCTAAGTTCCTAGAATTATTTATTATTATTATGACTGAATACACAGCCATTGTAATCCAGCCAAGGTGCTTCCTTTATACATTCAAGCTTGTCTTGACAGTATCTTTTTTAAATCATACCAGTGCCCATTCCTGCATGTGCTGTATACTAGTATGAATGTGAATGTGCTGCGACACAATCACCATTTCTAACTGCAGTCAATGAAGGACAATCTGTGGTACAAATTCAACGTTTCTGAAAAGCTATGTGAGAAGTTGCAGACACAGCACATTTTCACAGACCACACCAAGCGTCTGAGAGAGGAAGATGTTTGTAAAAACCCCTAGTACACATCTGCAAATTCAAAATTTATCACAACTGGATTAAAACTAAATAGGCAAAATAGCCCCACTACCATAACACACAGAAGAATTTAACTGAACAGTAGTGACAAAGACTTCTGAGTGTAAGGCCCCAAACTGAAAATGCCTACAAAGTGCTATATCTATGGTAAGATCTTAACCACAGCCTTGGTGAAGGTGTCATAGGAGAAAGCATTGAGATTTTGGAAGGTTTGGTACCCTGTGCTATTTCTGGAAGTTCAAATCTACTTAATATTTTTCAGCAATGGACATCTTTTTTTATTCATATTTCTAAAATATCAGTATTACCTTTTTTGTTACTCAGCTCCATCTTTATGAGCTTGGTTAGATAGATTGATGGCACGTACCTCTAATTATAAAAAAGCTATATAATGCCACTTATTATGTACATTTAAGAAATGGTCTAGGGCCTAAGCATTTTTTACTCTCTTCTGCAAGTCATTTATATTTTACATGCAGTTTTGGTTTCTGAGTTTTAATCATTTTTATATTTAATTATTTCTACATTTCATTTTGTCAATTTTAAAACAGAACTGTTCAATCTTTACTCATAGTGGGAATAGATTCTGGACAGGGACTAGACTTTTGCACCCCTATTAAGCTACTTCCTGGTTTTTACCAGCATATTTTAAAGTATGTCAATTCCCATTCAATTCTGTTTTGCTAAAGTGTTTATGATGTGTTAAAAAGAGCTAATCAATGTCTTGAAGAAATTTTTCGGACCCTAGTTGCTAACATACTTGTACATACACATCAATCTGTCTGTACTTGACATTCCAGAATTATTTTAACTACTGAATTGTAGGTAGCCCACTGACTGGTTCCACAGCATTCTGAAAAACTATGGTTATACACACACCCATTCTACTCTGTCCTAAGAACAATATAACTGATATTGCGGAGGTGCAAGGAAGGAAAAACAATGAATAGCAAGAAGGAGTACAGATCGGGAGCATTAATAGGCAGAACTGACTGCTATTAATTCTCAAGATACATGCACTACTGCTACTGTTTACACATTTTTGCATGTGAAATCAGTTTTATGTAGAAGTTGAGGAATAATGCTGTCAAAAAGTTAATCATATGGTATCTTCAAAACTATAAACCTATAAATAAAACACAGTCCATTCTTTATGCAATGGACCAATGCCCCTGCAATTATGTACACAGCATTAGTGTACAAAGTTACATAGAAGTGGCTGCACAAAATTTTCATGTTGGCAGAAAAACAATTATTCTCACCAAAACCTTAAAAAGAAAGAAGCAGTTATACATTTAAATGAACAGAGTCACATTCACTACCATTATCAGAAATAAACATGAACAAACTGCAGCAGTTTTAGTTTTATACTCTTTGCATTACAGCGGTTTCATTCTGCAAAGGAAATACATGGGTGTGGCTGAGACTGTACAGAAAATATTAAAAGGATACAGTATGTAATTTTAGCTAAAGTAACCATATTCCTTTCTCTGTTTCTTACCATTAGTCTTCTCATTCTTTCTTTCTCAATTCTTTCAGTTTCTTTTTTCTGCTCACGTTCAGTGTTGGCATGCCAAGTTGCTACAGCTTTAGAGAGTTTCTGAATTTTCCCAGCAACTGAACGATGGTACTCCTTAAAATCTTTAGCATGCTGCAATATGCTATTCAGGTATTCCTAAAAAGAGAAACAAGTTAGTGCAGACACTTGGACAAAGTACAGAATATGAAATCAGGAATACGTAAATTCTAATCTTAATTGTTTTCCAATTCCGTATCACATGAGCTGGAGTAGTTGTTTTTTTTATCTTAGAAACTCCAAGGCCTGCACAGCAAAACAAGGTGTATTTCTGTCATGAGGCAAACAGGTAGTAAGTCAAAATACCTGATGCTTCTGCCTACGCTTCCTCTCCTGTTCTATCTTCTGCTGTTTCTCAAGCTTCTCTGTCATACGGGCCTCCCTCAAAGTCTGGCGCTTGCTTCGTTTGTAGGCTTTAGAGTTCAGTGCTGTCTCCAGTGTTGTGTCACGACGCATACAAGCTACCACCTCTTGTCTTAGCTACCAGTGAGAAAAAAGAAACACTTAAAAACATAAATCATAAATACAGGGAAGAACAACTCTAAACACTGCTATGGCAGAGTAAAACAGTAACAGTACAGATGTCCCAGCCTCCTCTTCCTTTTCCATTACAGTTCTGAAAATATCCAGTACTTAGAGTTGAAGCACCTATGTCTGCCTCATTAAACAAATCTTAAGTCTCCACAGGATGGTCAAAAGTGTTAATCACTCTTAATCGTAATTTCTTCCTTCTTTACAAGGTGCTGGAAATGACTGTCCTGCTACAATGAAAGGGGCCAACCATGATGTTACACCATGTAAGTAAAACACAAATGTACAATATGCATAACACATCTTCTAGAGCTGGACCTGAACACAGCTGACAACTCATTTCATTGCCAGCTGCACAGGAGACAGCAGGGAGAGCTAAATGTTAAGGGCTTGGAACAGTATTGTCACAGTCCAAGCAGTACAGCAGGGAGAACCTGCTGCTTTTCATCTATCTCTGACAAAACTTCATTACTAAGGAGTGCCAAAGGTAGAGGGAATGAGGACTTGGACATCAGGGTACAACTATTGCCAAGGCTTCTGTCAGGAAGTAGTTTTGCCTGACCTGCCAAATCACATTTTTGTTCTTTCAAATTAGCAAGAAAAAACAATGGCAAGAGGCCCGTAAGAGTTTGGCAGTATGAATCCTTCACTGAAATTCATTTGCTGATACATGCTCTCAAAATACAGCTTATATCTTAGGTATGATCTTGTTACACTTAATTTTCAAAGTCTGTGTATGACAGTACAAACCCTGAAAACAGATCACAGAGAAATACCACACACAACACCAACATACAACTCTTCCTACAACAAGGGGACCCAAGACAAATACAAAGCATATCCAGAAAGAAGTGTCTATCGGGTTTTGTGTTGAAGATCAGCTTGTAGTCTGTCCAGTTCTTGTTATGTCTTTGTGCCAATGCCATGTTTATTATGAAAGACACCCATTCTATGTTTACACTTTGAGACTGGAAGATACAGAGGAAGTGAGAAGAACAGTTGCATACTTTTATTAACAAAAAACAAAATAAAAAGAAATTATTTCTCTTATTTGCAGTATTGGTCAAGTTTGCTCTTGCGCAAAATCTCCTGCTTAGGCTCAGTACTGTTGAAAAATCTCTTGCCAGTTTACTCTTTGCTTTATGAACTCATTTGGCTGTGACATCTATGAGAATTTTCCTAAAGCAAAAGGCATTACCTGGCGCTGGAAATTCAGTAACCTAAGTGCCTTCAACTCCACTGTAGCTTTGGTTCGCAGATCAGGGGGAAGAGAACCAGGCAAGTTCTCCAGTTCCTGGATTCTGTGAGCAATTCGAGCCTGAAGCCTAAGTAAACAGAAAATTCAGTAAGACACCGGGAGAAATATGTAAGTTGTCAGAATTATACAGTAAAAATACTTAATTTATCTCAGGCATTTATTTGGCTTTTACTAATTGTTTCTGGACTAACAGGCTTTTGCAGAGATGACATCAGGTATCCATTTCCACTTTGAAAATAAATTGTCAAATAATGAAAATACCCCTTGGGCCTTCTTTTAATTTTTACTAGAAGTATACATGTGAATATCAACTTGGCCATTTTATTTTACTCATACTATGCAGAATTCTGTTTTCAAGCTTCTTTGATGGGTAGTTTTAGGCACAGTGTAGTCAGTGATGACACAGACAGAACTTCCCTTAGTATTTCAAATTCTACTTGCTTATTTTATTGACAAATTAAAAGTTCGTTAGTAAAGTATTCACACTTACATAGCTGTTACACTGTAAATCAGATTCTATTTCACTCTTCCTTTACAAGCTCCTTTTGCATTCATTTGCAAATTCAAGAGAGAGAGAAAGAGAGAATAATGGACAAGCCAGACAGAACTTGTTCTTTTCTAACTTTTACACTGAAAAGCAAGATCACAGAGCTAACAGTTACATAGTTTTCATGGTTTTATTCACAAGTAAGTACTTCTGTGAACTGCAAATTTTGCAAAGGCACTAAAATAACAGATCCCAAATTTTTAAGTTATCCAGAAGTTGTATGTAACTTCAATTGAATCAGTGCCCACCATTTCCCATAATTTAGGGGGAAAAAATAAATAAAATCAAACACATACACACCCCCCAAAACCAGAGTACTCTCTCTCTCCCAAAACCAAAAAAACTAAAGGCCCAAGAACAGGAAGATATCTCATTTCCCTCTATTGCACTGGACTCACAAAATATCCCCTTTCTTTAATTTCACAAAACACAAAACAGCAATTCATATCAGGAAAAGATGTCCGCTTCTATTTGTCTTCAATGAGGGCTTTGGAACTGCTATTAGGGGACAATTAAAACATTTTCTATAGGGCTTCTTTGTATACAGTGATCATTTTTCCCCTGCCCTTTCTCCCCCTCATCACTCCACAATATTGGTGGACAACACAGTGACACAAAGTCTCATACACCTGGCATGTCATCCTCACAGCTGGAAAGTAGATCACACATCAGTCAGAATGGGTACACCCGATAAATGGAGTCAGACAAATCAAAATATTAGTATCTCACAGTAACTGCACGCATAGTGACTTATGTCTCACCTGAAAAGCAACTGCAATCACTTGTACAGTTGCACACAATATCTCTTCTGTAATAGTACTCCTTCCTATAACTACTAAACTACCTAAAACTATGCATCTTTTTAAATTACTTACAGACTTCTGAAAAGTTCCTAGAAAAACAAAACTGAGGTAATGCTGCATTACTGCAGACACAACAGTTATACACTTCAGAGGTGTGTACAGAACAAGAGAAATGGTCATGTCAGCATGCCAGCAATTAATGGTTTTTTAAAATACAGCTCACAAATTAGCACTAGATTTCTGTCTCCCCAGAAGCACACTTACACCTTTAGTCCAGAAACACTGTGTCTCAGGTCACTGCTGTAGTGTAACCCTGGCCATCAAATAAACATCACATAGTTCCTTGTTCACAGCACCCCCTGCTTCACTTTGGTGGGATGGGGAAGAATCAGAAGGGTAAAAGAGGGAAAGAAACTCAAGGATTGCAATAAACACAGTTCAATAATTAAAAGGATATTTCATTTTTTAAAAAATTGTGAGGAAAAGAGAGCAAAAAGTAACAGAGAGAAAAATCAAACTCAAGAAAGAAAAGCAATGAAAATGAAACAATTGCTCACCACTAACCGACCAACGCCTAGCCAGTCCCCAAGCAGCAGGCCCCTGCAAACCTCCGCCCCAGTTCTATTGCTGAGCACGATGGTGTTATATGGTATGGAATATCCCTTTGGTCAGTTGTAGTCAGCTATCCCAACAGTGTCCCCTCCCAGATTTCTGTGCACCCCCAGCCTCCTTGCTGGCAGGACGGTGTGAGGTACAGAAAAGGCCTTGATGCTGTGTAAACACTGCTTAACAAGAACTAAAACATCCCTGTGTTATCAACACTGTTTTCAGCACCAATTCAAAATATAGTCCCCATGCCAGCTACTGTGAAGAAATTTAACTCTATCCCAACCAAAAGCAGTACAGTACAGTCACTGAGCAAACCTAATCTGTAACTTTTGAGAATTACTATCTTAATCAGATGCAAAGCTCACACTTTCCTGCAATAAGGCAGTATACTAAAATATCTATGTGATAATTCCATTTTTTAATGCAAATGAGTTATTCAAATTTCCAAGTATTTCAAAGTATAATATCCCTTTATTAAAAATGTTAACTACTGAGAGATCCATTTCATAGATGGAGAAACAATCATTTCCATAAAGCTTTCATTAACTTCACTGGTTTCAGGATACAAATGTTTACATTGGCTTTCTCCTACTCCCCTTTTATGAAGAAAATATGAATACATCTTGTTTCCCTATTAAACATGCTTATACCAAAGCTAAGTCTAGCACCATCCAAAGCACAAAATCTGCTGAACTGCTTTTTTCAAAGCTTTTGTCTGATGTTACTTACACAGTTTTAAATAATAAAAAGTGTACCAGAAGTCTTCACCATGAGGGTGGTGAGACACTGGAACGGGTTGCCCAGAGAGGTGGTGGAAGCCCCATCCTTGGAAGTTTTT
>WTSP01017742.1:0-19167 GCA_025331215.1 Actenoides lindsayi | reverse complement strand
CCTTTTTTCCACAAAAAAAAAAGATCAAAACCCTATTTTTTAAATTTTAATTTAAAAAGTGAAACTCTGTAAAAAAAAAAAAAAAAAAAAAAAAAAAAGAAACAACAAAACCAAACTGCTTTTGGATGACAAGGAGTCAATATCAATTTTTAAAACATTAGAACAACACAGAAACTAAAATGTACAATGAAATCATTACTATAATCCTTCCATTCCTACTATTCTCATCCTTATCGACTACTTGTCATGCTATGTCTTGGTGCAATGGAAAACATTTGGCTAGTGAATTCTTGTAAAATTGAATCAAGCAAGGTGCTGAACAGTTGGTGCCGGGAAAGACACTATAGGGACTGAAATCAAATGTACTTAAGTGCATTTCTGGTTATGAGCCAGATTACTCAGTACCTTGCTCAGTTGTACTAATGGAGAAATATGCTTTATAGGTTTACACTTTTCAAGCTTTCTGTAAAATAGTAATAATAGATACTCTACAAATTACCTTGTTATTTTGTAATACAAACTAAGGTTCTGCAATTGTACCAACAAGAAAGTGAGGACAGGGTAAAACTGTTCCAATCAGTTTGTTTTAAAACTGGTTAAAACCAAGTTCTTAATTGTCTGCAGCAGAAGAATCCACATTACTTGAAGAAATCAGCTCAAGACTTAATACTTTTATAAGCAACACACTACAACTCAATCATGGCATATGGGACTTGAAACAGAAATAACTACATAAGTAATATTTGTGGTCAAATACACTTACTCAAAGAGATCAGACTGTGTTATATTAAAGTCCAAAAGAAGAAGTCCAAAAGGGGCTGATCTTGGTCTTTCCTTTGTGTCCTGGTTTGGGTGAGAACAGAACTAATTCTGTTCAGTGATTTTACTTCTCAGCTCAGTTCTTCTAACTAACTGCACTTTCTGAAGTTAGCACCATGTTTTCACAGGCAGTGTCTGCTTCTAGCAATGATAACACCCAATATTTAGAGTTACTACCAAGGATTGGTGTGCAGACCAAGGCTGCTGCTGGATCTTGTGTACCACATTGGTGGGTGCGGAAAATGAAAGGCCGTACCTGCAGGGAGGATTGAACAGGACAGGTGACCCTAATCTGACCAACAAGGTGTTCCAGCCCATGAGTATCATATTCGGCATAAAGCTAAAGGATCATGAGGGTCTCATCCCTCTTTTTTTCCTTCTTGTCCTGCTTTGCCAGCTTTGCTCATCTTGGCATGGTTCTTCTTCTGGTTTCTTCCTCAGAGTGGTGATGGTGACATAATTGCCATCAGGTGGGTTGGGTTCAGTACTGGTTTTGTATATATTTGTATATATTAATTTTTCTTATTATAATTTTCATTTTCATTAAATCTGTTCTAGTTTCCTTTTTTAATTGATAAGTCTCTCTCTCTTATTCCTTTTCTCTTCCCCTTTGGGGAGGGAGGGGAGTTAACAGAGACCATCTATTATAGGTCTAAGGGGCCACCCTGACCCTAAACTGTGACACTTTGCTGCATGTAATGTTTCCTTCCTCTACAGACTAGTAGAAGAGTGAAATGAGGTTATAACAGACCATGTTCTTGATAGATCATATTTTGAAGCTGTGCACATTGATTCAAAGGCTGGAAGGTAGTGGAATCAGATCTCGTGTACTTTATTTCTTCCTTAATTTACAGACTGTATTTGAATTTGAGGAATTTTCCACTAGTCTATAAGGACTGTCAGATTAACTATAGTAAGTTTTAATATCCTCGTGAGCTAGTTTTGTTTTCCTGGCAAAGGAATTTCAGAAAGATCAGCTTTCAGTTTGACCAACATTGTGAAAAGAGACACCTACTGCTTCGGGACTCAAGCTGGTTTTATGAGCTTAGTTTGTCACTAGCTGGATCTCTGTGATCTGTTACACCCATACTGTATTCTTTTCCAAACTAAACACTTTGTATTGTGGTAGTGATACTTATTTAAAAGTGTTTAACTTGATCTTCTTCACCTAGAACATAAAAGCTTGCCTCTATTAGCTATGTTAGAACAGTAAATACCAGTAAATATCCAGAAACACTAGTAAACCTGAAGACAGGGATTCTGATGTATTGCCATTATCACTACAGAAGGAAGATGTCCCTTTTAATAAGTAAGCAGGTTTTAAATACAAGTTTGATCTCTGCCATGAAGATGCATGCTAGGTCAGAGCAAAATCTCATCTGTAACTACACAGGCTTATTTGTGACTAAACGTGTATACAATGTAAACTGTAGCCTCAATCAGGAGTGGAGCAGTGTCTATAAAGTCTCTAAAGTATTGAATGTTAACAGAGCTAAGGAAACACTTTACAAGGGGTCAGTGAACTATATATATACTCCAACCCATTCTGTTTGAGATCAAGTGTTTAGGGAGGTGATGGCTGCTGACACTTATAGTGACAGATGTCAGACTACTGTTATTTTTCCCTTCTTATGAGGCAGTATGAGAGTTCTGCTACATAATGAAGGCTGCAACATGAAAATGTTTATTGGCTGTGAGGGTTTGTACTAATAGTGGGTCTGATGACGTTTCTTTCAAATAGCAGAGAGTATGATGTGAACCAAAGGGCCCTCTAACTGTCAACAATGTTCTGCAAACTGTAATACAATGATGTATCCAATATTTATCCTTGTAGACTGAGAGAATCAATACAAACATGAGGAAGAAAAATAATACTTTGTCTCAATGAAGGATGGAAGAGTTGCCACTTGACAAAATGTAACCAGTCTTGTTGCAACACAAAATACTATCTTTTACTTCATCTCACATTGTTCTTAGAGAGCTTTTGCAGCTAATGGAGCAGGATAACAGCTGTCATTGGACTGCCATCCTTGTACAAAATGTTGATGCGTTCAGAAAAAAAATTGTCCAGTCCTAATGTAGCTGCAGTCTGCTACAAAGGGTTCAGAAGCTGCATCTGCACTTCAACCAGCCAGATGTTAGTCCCTGAGCTCCTGAGCACAAAGCAACTCTTCAACTCTGATGTTACAAAGAAAGCATGAATGATGTGCAACTTTCCTTTTGACACCAATGTGTTCCAGCATGGAGATATATACAAGAAATGTGCACAAAGTGATTGGGTTTTTATTTTCTCCATTAACTGTTTAGAATTCTTTTTATGGAAAAGTATGGAGCAACACTTTAACAAAGCAAGTATAATATTTAACAGCCTTCAGATTGCCTACTAGACATCTGAGTTGAACTTAGGTGCAATGGAAAAGATGCGGTTTCAAAAATTATTCCATTCCCAAAGCATGTTCCTTTCACTGCCTCACCCTACAAGAACTTACACTGTGGACATCAAAACCTTTGTGTGCTTGAGGTCTGTGAAAGGGAGGTGTTGAAATTCAGCCTGAATCCCAGAGGGACAACTGTCAAGGGTTCTTTTAGTATATCTAACAAACATGGACAGCATTGATTTATGTGTAAAGTACAATGACCATATCCATCTCCATTTACAACCGCTTTCTGCTCCTCCAGGTTATTTCTGCTTTATGTCCACTACTCTGATGCAAAATGCATAAGCAGGATTGTGAGCAAAAATAAGTTCTGCTTTTGCTCAGCTGAATGGAACCTTCAAACTGCAGACTGCCAGCCTTTAGCCCTCTCTTCACCTTTGCTTACTGCTTTCTTAGCCCTATGGCACTTGAATTCTTCATTATACAATATCAGCTTCAAGATATGGAGGAGGAAGTATATGGAGGAGAAGTATGCACCCTATCATCTGCCTTCTCTGCTTGCACGGTAATGCTCAAATGATCTCAAATGAGAGATGAGGTTTAATACTGAGGAACCTGACTGTTCTATTCTGTGTTTTTGTGCAGTTAACTAGCCTTTTGTACAGAAAAGGACCACTGCATCCAGCATTTTGTACACCTTATTAAAGTGAATTTGTTGCCTGATCTTAGTCAAGGATGCAGCAATCTGAAGAAGAGTCTGTTCAGGCTGGCTCATGTTCTTTAGCTCCAGGACTATGCTTTGGGACTCAGCATATACCCCTGAGCAGGCAGCTTCCTGCTTCTGCTCTTCTGTCAAAGAATTCATGCTCTGTGTGCAGTCAATTGAAAGTCCAGGAAACATAGCTATTTGAAATTGCCTCTTAGAGGAACCTAATCTGTTGCCATTGACTAAATAAATAGACCAGACAATTAAAGAAGGTGGTCTGTACTCCTGAGAAATAGATAGATGCTTCATTTTTAGGTGTTGCAATGTTGAAGGTAGTTGCCTAGAGTATATAGTCTGTGTTAAGCTCTGCTGACTTTCAAAGTCTGAAATGTTTATTCTGAAGCACATTTCTGCACAGTGGGTTTTGTGATCACTGACAGACATACCTACCTATCCTCAGGCATCTTGGTATTCTAATTATGAATAGAGAAGCCAGTCCTACTGTTTGCAGAGCTCTATAATTGAATTAGTGAACCTTATTTTGTAACACAGAAGTGTTCCCATTGAAACATTCAAACATAAACAGTTCATACATAAATTATTCACTCCTACATAAACCTACAAGGCTAAAGCTACCATTCCCAGGACTTCTAAATAGTGTAGAATGTGTCTACAGAGAAGTGCTATGAAAAGTCACCGAAGCTGTCCCTGGCAAAGACTGCTTCAGCAAATAGTATAGTTGCATTAATACTCCAGCTAGTAAAAATTGCTTTGCAGCATTGCATGGATGGTGCGTATACACCCATAATGCTTCCATGCTAAGCTAGAATTGCTGTGTGATATGGCACTGTATCATGTCAAAAAGACTGCCTGAGTCAGTGTTAGCTTAAGGATCAATGCATTGCATCCCCTCATGAAATACAGCCTTGGACCTAATTACTTAAGTCCTCTTCACTAGCTAAATCCTCAGAAGAGGCATCTAGACACGGTTTATCATCTGTTGTCACCCAAGACTACGAAAGCTCATGTGTCTGATTTCCCCAAAGCTCTAACAGTTTGTTTTTCAGTATATCAGTCATACTGAAAAAGGCATTCTGTTTTTATAGTGTATAACTAAAGAGACGTCCCAAAAAAATGACTACTGATCAGATCAAACATAAATCTGGCTCAGCAATTCTGTTACTGAAAATCACACCAGTTATGGGAAGCATAATTTCTACTCCTTCTGCAAAATCTTATACTTACCTTAAACTTTGGCGGTGCATGTGTCAGAAGATTTGCTACCATAATACTTGTTCCTTGGAACACTGAAAAACTGTTCTGAGTATTGGGACCATCTTGGTATAATCTTATATGCAGGCAGTATTCCGTTAATCTCGAAACATGAATGGTCATATTTTTTTTTTCATAAAACTGAAGTCTTTATAATATTTCTCAGGAAAGTCTAGATTTTAGGTCTTCATCAACCTAACTACTGCAGAAAAAGGACAGACAAGGTATGTCTGATCATTATGCTTAGATATATGCTTTAGGAAGTTCTGGAGATCCACTTCCTGCTAGCAAGATAATGAGGATTCTTGTTGCTAATCAACAAGAGTTTAGTTTCTTCTTTTTTCTCTTACTGTACTAACTGAATGATAAACACAATGTTATTTTCCTTTAATATTTAATTTACTGATATGGTAACTTCCAAGTTATACTTCATCAATTTCTACTGTGATAGATATGACCTGACTTTCTAAAATTTAAAATTTAAGAAGAGGTGCTAGTATGTCACAATAAAGGGTGAGATAGCCAGCTTATGTATGAATAAAGAGTCTTAAATATAGCAGACCATATACCCTGGTTCAAATGACATTGTATGAGGCCTACCTAGTCTTGCTGAAAATGTGGTTCTACCTTTTTCTCCAAATAGTTAATTTGTTCCCAAGTGTAAACCAAATAGAGTTTGTTTGTAATTGGTCATGAAACCTCCTATTCAAAACTAAGCCAATAAATTACTGAAGGGCACAAGTCCTTATCACATTCTGAGGGTAAAAACATCATTTTGAATATATATGGGGTTTTGACTCATCTTTTAAGAAATGCTGCTCTGTAAGACCTTGAAATAAACATTGTTAAAGTTGACAGCAAGGTGACTGGAGTGAGATATAAGAGAGGTTCCATCAAAGAGATTTAATTAAAAAAAATCTGTATACAGATGGATTCTGAAAAATGTGTAAAGAAAGTCGCCATATATCTGAATCAAGAGCCTCCAACAGCAATGTACTTCCTGTCTGTCATAAATTCTTGTGACCTTTCCTTTTATTCTGAAAGTTTTCTCCAGGGTGACTAAGGCAGTTTGATATGCTCCAATACAAAAGGCACTGATACTCTAAGGCTGTAAAAGTGAAATCATAGAATCATAGAATCTCTTGAACTGGACTGGACCTTAAATATCATCTGGTTCCAACCCCCCTGAAATGGGAAAGGACACCTTCCACTAGACCAGATTGTTCAAAATCCCATCCAACCTGGTCTTAAACACCTCCAAGGGATGAAACATTCTCAAGTTCTCTGGGCAACCTGTTCCAGTGTCTCACCACCCTCACAGGAAAGAACTTCATCCTAATGTCTAATCTAAATCTACCCTGCTCTAGTTTAGAACCATTGCCCCTTGTCCTGTCACCACATGCTTTTATACACAGCCCCTCCCCAGCTTTCCTGTAGGCCCCTCTCGGGTACTGGAATGCCACTATAAGGTCTGCCCAATGCCTTCTCTTCTCCAGGTTGAACAGACCCAGCTCTCACAGCCTGTCCTCACAAGAGAGGTGCTCCAGCCCTCTGGTCATCTTTGTGGCCCCCTCTGGACTGTCTGCAACAGACCTTTGGGAAATCTTTTCCTTTGTTTTGTTCCCTTTTTGTCTTCAATAGCTTTTTGAACAAAAATAAAATTTAAAAAAAAAATACTGATTTGGTGTAAATTTTGATGGTTTGGTATTTATGAATTATTCTTTTTTCTCACAACTAGAATGACAAACTAGGATTTCAAACCCATAAAACAGAAATTCCAAAATGTTTATTTGATGATATTCAATTATACAGTTTGGACAAAGCCAAATCATCTCTTTTTAATAGTCATTTTTATGTTACAAAAAAAGCATTGCTTCCATCGTGGAAGCAATGTTTTTTTTGTAAGAAAACATTGAAACACTATAGTTACTATAGATATTTTATGTATCCACAATATTATAGAATGTCAAATATAATCTGAAATATACATTTAAGCTAAATAGACTTGAAATAAAGTCTCTTTATCTCATTGAAGCAAATTTATTTAACATTGAAATGAAACTCAAAAGCAACAAAAATTTGTTTTGACACTTTTTCCATAAAAAAACACCCACAAAAAACCACATACACACACAAAAAAACCAAACCCAAAAAACCCCAAGCCCCAAACAAAATAAACTAAAACAAAAAAACCCAAACACTTTTATGAAGCTTTTCTATTTTAATGAATTGCATTTCCCAGAAAAACATTTTTTGGGAAAAAAAAAATTCAGACAGCTTTACTTTCAGATTTCTTTTTTTCCAAGCACTAATCCTGTCAGTTACCACTCCCTTTCAATTTGTTTTCAGTTATTTGTGGTTCAGTTGTCTCTGTATAAGTTGGCTTATGGTAAATCTATAAACCTGCTGGTCTAAATCTATGAAATGAATGTCTCATGTGCTTTCCATATTTCATGTGTTGGTAGGCAATGCAGCTGGTCTTCCAAATGGAGTTGCCAAGAATGTCATGCACAGGAAGCCCCCGAAGAAGGTAGTGTTTCACTGTTATTGGGCCTGAACTTAGAGGGACCTTGCATGAAAACTCTCTCCACATCTGCATACTGACACCATTATTCCTTCTTCACATTGCCAGAATTTGTCTTGTTACATGATAATCAACTCAATATGCTTATCCCATACTGGAGCCTGACTCCTGGGGCCAGAAAAAAAATAATGCTCCTCTGTTAGATTAGTTGTTTAATTAAAACCACAACAACAACATTACTTTTTCAGTGTCTTAAGATGCAACACTGCAAATATTCAGTTTGCTGTTTTAATCATATATTATTCTTTTGCTCTGTACTCATTTTGAATTCTGTTTCTTTCTGTCCTCTTTTTGCCGCTGCCTTCAAAGCTGGCCTTCAAAATTACATTTCTGGTCCAAATAAAAGCCTTTGATAAGACTTCTGGTTTACGTAAACTCTATTTTAGGAATACTGAAGGACAGCAAATAAAATGATCTCAAAAATCTGTGGATCAGTTTATGGTCTTGAATAAACACTTTTACTATATTCAATGATTTCTTAATATGATCAAACAGCTCACCCACTTGTTCTTGTAGAATGGTTTTCCAGATTGCTAGATTTAATTGTTCACTTCAGAATAGTTATGACAAAGAACAATTCTGAAAACACATGTGTTCCCCAGCAGCCTGAAATTCTGCATATACATTGTCTTCCACAATTAGTGGCACTGGCAGCAATTTGAAATTTAAATGAAGACAAAGGCATCTTCCAAGTTTTTCATGGGCACATGGCAGGGGATTTTGCTTAGTTAGTGGAAACCTAGAGAGATAGGAGTTTTCAAATTGTCTTAAGGTAGAGAGGACTAAAAAATGTTGTATGCCAAGAGTTACATTATAAAATTATTTAAATATACTTATTTATAAATTATTTTTATTGTCAATGGTGTCACTGAACCCTATTCAAAAAACTCAGTCACTTAAAAAAAATAACCAAATGGAATATATCTATATCTCTGTAGGATTATAGAAGGTTAAGATGATACTTTACACTTATAAATGCAGAGTAAGGAGATCTGCAACTTGGAAGATATAAAAGAGTTTCATTATATACTCAGAGTTTCTGTTTAACTATTCAGTAGGAGCTACATCTTCTCTATTGATGTCAATGTGATAAAAGATTTATATTACAGAATGTGTGTATAAAGCATAGTCTCTAGTGAGACAGAAAAGTGAAGTGATTTATTCCTTGGCATAATTTTAAATGTCATCAGTTAAGTTTAAGGGACACATTTGCCAATACATATTAATTCCTACGATCTTACCAACAAGAAAGTATTAAATTATTTTGGTGACTTGTAGAGGCATAAAATACAAACCAATGTAACTCTATCAAAGGAAGTCCAGGTGGTAGTCTCCTTTATACTGTTATAGCCCCAACTTAAAATATAGGTGATGCTGACTAATATACACTCTTTAAATAGGAAAGGACATTGACTCCCAAATGGATTCTTCATGGATTTAAGATACTTTTAACTTTTGAACTCCTATGTCAGCTTCTGGTTTTAGGCCTTGATTTGATTCTAGTTTAACCCAAATATTAAGATTTTTATATATATATATTTGAATAATGACAGTTGTGCTTTCCTTTGAATCATTCTATTCCTAACATAATGACTCAGAATACATCATGTATAACAGGTTATGGAAATATTTTGCAATGATAGCCAGGGCTATTGAGCCCTCTTTCCAACTGTTTTTCCATGCTGAATGCCTTATGATGTCAGTACAAGACTTCTTCTGCCTTTAGCGCTATGAGTCTAAGGAAAAATTTGTGTCATATTTTTTCACACCATTTATTTGTAGGTTCAAACAGAAAGAAAAGCCATGTGTTTGATTTGCAGCTTGGGTAGTAATCTTGCTTTGTGATACTAATTACTGTGACAAAGCTTTCCTTGTTTGACATTCTTCTAAACGCATTTAGTCGTGTTGTTCTGAACTAATGACTATATCACTTGTCATATTCCCTAGGAAGTGATGTAATCGTGAAACCTTAATCTGCAGTATTAGTATACATTTACCTCTTTTCCAGAGTGTGATCACTATTAAAATGGAGCATTTGTCATTCAGTTCTACTAGAACTCTAGTGCACACATTAGCTCATTGTAAACCAGGACAAAAGATAACATATTTCCCATTTTCTTACTTTATAATCTTCCCCTGAAGATGAGTATACCAAATTATTTTATTTAAATAATTCTATGTGCGTATTACTGATGATTAATATTGTCTCCTCTCGATATTTTCTTTATTGTTAGCATATAACAATTTTTATAAACAAAATTACTTTCTCTCCAGAAGCACTTACTTTCACTATATCACAGTATTTATGATTCTCCCTTAGTAAAGAGGTACTTATATTTTTTTAACTGTCCAGCAAATACTTTATTAACTAGCCACTATTCTAAATTTGGTTCCAAAACCAGAACATATATTTTTTTGTGGACTTATTGTGGTGCTCATTTGTAAAGACCGAGCGTTCAAAATTCACTTTAAGTAATAGTCACAAAAACTGTGTCAACTGTTAAATACCAACTAATTTTAAGTTCATACATAGGGAGATGAAACATTATCTATGTTGAGATTACTGTTCCCACTGCTCATGTAATTTAAAGATAATATGAAAATGCATATACACAAGTGATCTAAAATTTGCTATCTAAACCCAGTTTAAAATAAAGTGATGTGCATTTTAAAGAGGAATTTCAAATATATACACCCTTAAAGTAAATACAAGTTTTTCAAAGTTATTTACATTTCTGTAGATAATACAACTGCCAGCCAATACAGAACACTTACAAAGTGAACAACACATTTCGAAAATTACCAGGTATTTTTACATCTTCCTAGAGATATAAAATCTAAAATGCCTAGTGTCAATACCACACCTGATCCCCCTGAACACCTTCAACTGTATTTTTCTGACAGATGATTCAAATACATTAACAAATGTATATAGATATATTGGATGTATCAGATAATTCTTAAATTTCTCATGTGTTGGATGAGATTCTTTAACTAGAGAAAGTTACTTGTGGTTTAACCTCAGATTAATCTGAGTACAACATTAAAAGAGAAAATACTTTCTGCAAACAAACATATTACAGCAAAATCTGCAGCCTTTGCAGCTTCAGATTAGTCAAAGACTATAATTTATCTCTATATCTTTATTAAGCTAAGTAAGTATTTTTAAAACCATTTAATATTTAATTGATAGCAGCTCCATTATTAATTCTTAATTTAATGCTCCTGAAAGAGACATACTGTAGTAAGCATTTCTAATACAGAACTTGACTACCAAAAGATAGGCTTTCAGTTTTCTTGACCAAAAGGGAAAATGTGTGTATGAAGAAGAGCAAAGACAGCGAAGCAAGAGGGTAAATGATGACAAAGTGTCCTGGTTTGAGTGAGAACAGAACTAATTCTATTCACTGATTTTACTTTTCAGCTCAGTTCTCCTAACTAACTGCACTTTCTGAAGTTAGCAGCCTGTTCTCACAGACAGTGTCTGCTTCTAGCAGTGATAAAACCTCATGTTTAGAGTTACTACCAAGGATTGGTATTCAGACCAAGGCTACTGCTGGATCTTGTGTACCACATTGGTGGGTGCAGAAAAGTAAAAGGCTGCACCTGCAGGGAAGAACGGACAGGACAGGTGACCCTAAACTGACCAATGACGTATTCCATCCCATATATGTCATATTCAGCTTAGAGCTGAGAGATCCGAGGGGTCTCTGGGCTCTTCTCCCCTCTTGGACTGCTTTGCCAGCTTTTGCTTGGCTTGGCTCGGGTCCTCTTTCAGTTCCTTCCTCGGAGCACCCAAGGAGGACTCTGTCCGTTCTGCCTTTGATCCAGTCTGTGTGTTCCTGAACCCGGTACCAGAATCCAGCTCCTGAACACAGCTCCCGTCTGCTGCGGGGCCCCGTCTGGGACTCCCCCGGTGCCTGCTCCACAGCATCAGTGGTGACGGTGATGGAATTACCATCAGGGGGGTTGAGTTCGATGCTGGTTTTGTATATATTTGTATATGTTCCACTTTTATGATTATTATTTTCATTAAAGCTGTTCTAGTTTCCTTTTCTAATCGCTGAGTTTCCCTTATTCTCTTTGGGGAGGGAGGGGGGGAGTTAACAGAGAGCAGCTGTTACAGGTCTAAAGGGGCTGCCCTGACCCTAAACCATGATATCTGTAAACACTTCTTTACACTTGATTACATAAAATATTACATGTTTTTTGGGGTTTTTTTGTGTTCATTTCACTGCAAAAGCAAAATTCCTAACTTTTGGTTTAGTGTGGTGGGATTTAAGTATGGGAATAATCCGGTTGCTCTCAGAGAGGATCTTTTAACCAAGGAAAAGTTTGTATGACTGCTTTTTACTTGTCCAATATTTTTAACTTGTTTGTAGTTTAGTTCAAAATCCATTTTGGATTTTGAGTCTTGTAGAAATAGTAGTTTTACCTTACGTGATGTGTTGATAATTACTGCATTGGTGATGTACTTAATTAGCACTCAAGTGCCATATAGGAAGAAAGCACCGGACATGGCTCTTTGGTTCTTGTGTCAAGACCAGCGTTCTACTGAACAGCAAAGACAGGTCGGGTGTGTCTTGTTTTCATGTTAAACACTAAACACATTGGGTGTTTTCTTGCTCTTCTGCAGCTGTGGCTTTTATAAACTTCGGGTTAAATTATTTCCATCCTGCAAAATCTTTAGGCATCTCAGCTCCAGGTGTTTGAACTATACAGACTGTTCAGTACGGGCACGGCATAATCAGATGTTCTGAATTACAGGGGACAGTTTTCTAGCAGGTGGTGGCATTTGGAGAAGGGGAAGGGACTTAGAAGAAAATTATCACTCTGGTTTCATGACACCAGGGGTGCTGGAGTTGAGCACAGCTACGAGGCTGGTCTTGGGAACTTTTAAGATGGTAAGTGTAGGGTGGAAGACTGTCATGCAGCAATGAGATGATGGGACAGCATGAGTTGTTAGGGAAGTGAAGATCATGGTTTTCTTCACGGCCAATTTGACTATAGTTTCTTCTTAAAAGTTAATTTACATGTAGTGGTAGTTTGAGAGACCGTTTCTGGGAAGGCTGCTGCAGAAAAGTGATTGGGTTTTTTGATCTCTTTTTTAAATTTTTCCCTGCCTCCTCTTGCCCTCTCTCACCAGTTGTTCTCATTTCCTTCTACCCTAAGCTGTTGATAGTGCAGGATCTATGAAATGCATCTATGACCAGACTGCTGCAAATGCCAAGCCTCAGCAACTAAATTCAAATGCTCTTGCTTGGTCTTGGTGCAATGTTAACACCTGCAAGGTGTGGGTGAACTGCAGGAGGAAGGTGCAAACGAGCTGAAGCAGGGTTGTCCTTTGGCCTTGTGAACAAGGAAGGTCCCTTGAGAAATGGATTTCCTTGTTTGCTGCCCTGCCCAGTAGCTCACCACCCCTCTGTGTCCTGGGAGCTTTCTATGGGAAGGGGTGTCTCACTGCTCTAAGGAGGAACCTCCCCACAGCTCCTGCAAGTGGGTTGAGAAGTGTAGCAAGTTGATTGGAAGGGATAATGTCAAGAAGGATGCTGAAGGGGGCCAGATATTGTGAACTTCTCATGACCTACACAAAAGGGAAAGAAGGCTGAAGGTCTGAAGGATGCAGTGAGGAGGAAACAGGTGAAAGGACACTAGGCTGGAAAGACTAGAGGGACCTTGGGTGCATGGGGTGGATCTCCCAGGTCAGGTGGGTAGAAGCAGGACAAGAGAGCAAATTGGCATGGACAGGACCAAAGGTTGCACCAAGTTTTACACATTTGGATACAAAATTCTGAGACTGTATTTGAATATTTATTCCTACCTGAAAGGATCTAGTTCTCCTATTACAAATGTCATTTCATGCATTAGATGGGAATCAAGCCTGAACTCATTATACGGATAAATTCGGGGTTTTTTTTCTGTTATATAAATATATGTTGATAAGAATTGTACTGGGGCCAGGGCGTAAGTTCTTGATGCAGAATTTGGAAGGTAAATAATAATAAATAAAATAATAAATAATAAATCTGTGCTGATCTGAACAAGGTTAGTATTTGAAACTGAAAGTGCATGTTATCCAGTAGATTTGCATAGCCTCTTCATGTAAAAAAAAACCAAAAAAAAAACCAAACCAAAATAAATACATGGCAGATTAAACTGGGTGAAGGAGGACACATTTTCCTTTTCAAATGGTAGATATTTTTAGAGAAGAGAAAGGAGTTCTTTAAAAGAAGCCTTTGAATTTTCATCAGATAACTTCAGGAGAATTGGGGGTGAGGCACTAAGTCCAGCTATTTTGGTTTTTACTCATTTTGTGAACTTATCTGTTCCTCATCCTGTTCTAGGGCAGGAAAAGAGCTTGTTGACTTGGTGGCAGCTGCAAACTGTCCTTGGCTGCTGGGCAGCGTGCGGCTGCTTCTTGCCCGTTTGAAGGACAACCAAGATGTCAACAGGAGGATTATGGCTGTGTGCCACCTGGCTCTGTTGGATGCCCCAGATTTGAAATGTATCATCATTGCTAAAGCAGATCAGTACCCTTCTGTCCCACCCCCCCGGGCTCTGCTAGTGTGTAGGATTTACTGACATTTTACACCACTCATACTTTTGACTTTTGGATGCTTTGACAAATACATCTCTTCTGTTTGAAGTAGGACTAAGTGCTAACAACTTAATTTTGAATGGTGAAAGTCATTCAGGCAATAGCTTTTTGATTGTGTCTTCCTTTTTTTTTTTCTTGTGTACTTTCCTTTTTTTTTTAATTGCAAAATAGTTTTATGTAGTGGTAGAGGGTTTGTGTTTCATTTAGTACTAGTGATTTGTTTTTTCCTGTCAAAAGTGGAGCAAAGGAAGCTGGCATTTTGTTTTCAAATGGATTGATTTGCTGTACAAACAAGTAGAAGAGCTCAGCGTTGCATGAATTTGAGGTACTCATGCAAAAGGGAATATATGGAAGCTTCCTCTGGATACTGATGTGATGCTGATGCTTGCTACCTTAGAACATCTGCTGGTAACTTTTTTTGTTGAAAATTTTTTTTTGGGGGGGGCTTCTATCCAAACCTTTTACCCACTGATCACAGAATGATCAAGGTTGGAAAAGACCTCCAAGATCATCAAGTCCAACCATCCACCTAATGCTATCGTGACCACTAAGCCATGTCCTGACGTGCTGTGTTTACACACTTTTTAAACACCTCCAGGGATGGTGACTCCACCCTCCCTGGGCAGTCTGTTCCGATGCCTCACCACTCTTTCAAGTGTAGAAGTTTTTCCTAATGCCTAATCTAAACCTTCCCTGGTACAATTTAAGCCCATTACCTCTTGTCCTGTTGATAATTGCTTGGGAGAGAAGACCCAACAGCCATCCTGCTACAACCTCTTTTCAGGTAGTTGTAGAGAGCAATAAGGTCTCCCCTCAGCCTCCTCTTCTCCAGACTAAACACCCCCAGTTCCCTCAGCCGCTCCTCATAACACACGTTCTCCAGACCCCTCACCATCTTAGTTGCTCTTCTCTGGACCTGTTCCAGCTCCTCATTGTCCATCTTACACTGCAGTGTCCAAAACAGAACCCAGTACTCGAGGTGTGGCCAAACCAGTGCTGAGTGCAGGGACACGATCACTTCCCTACTCCTGCTGGACACACAGTTTTTGACCAGGCCAGGATGTTCTTGGCCACTTGGGCACACTGCTGGCTCATGCTTAGCTGGCCATCCACCAGCACTCCTAGGTCCTTTTCCACTGGGCAACTTTCCACCCACTCTGCCCCAAGCCTGTAGCATTGTATGTGGTTGTTGTGACCAAAGCACAGGACATGGCACTTACAGAATCATAGAATGGTAGGGGTTGGAAGGGACTTCTGGAGATCGAGTCCAACCCCCCTACCAATGCAGGAACACCTAGGGCATGAGATCCTGAAGAAAAGATCCAGTTGTGGATGCTCCATCACTGGATGTTTTTAATGTCTGGGTTGGATAGGGCTTTGAGCAACCTGCTCTAGTGGCAGGTGTCCCTGCCTATGGTAGGGGAATTGGAACTAGATGATCTTTAAGGTCCCTTCTAACCCAAACCATTCCATGATTCTAAGAAGGATTGGAGCTTGGTGCTGCCTGCTTCCTAGGGCCAGCTGGGACCCTGACATTTTCTGCGAGCTCCTCATTTGGGGGGTTAGGGTCTGCTAGTCTATCTCAAAAGGTGCTGTTCTTGATGCTGACTTCGCTTGTTGTTTTCACATTTAAAGAAAGGGAACAGGTAGACTCTATTAAGGGGAACCCCGTAAAGCCTCCAAAACATCTTCAGATACTAGTGTGACAGTGTCACTGTGTTGGATAGATAACAGGAGGTATTGTAAAGGTTGGGAGGGAAGTCAAGGGGTGAGATGTCCAAAGCAGTCCTGAAACCAGAGCTCAGGGGTGATGGAGAAGCTCGCGGTGACTGTATAGTTGAAAAGAAGTGGGTAAAAGAAAAAAGTACAAGCAATTACATTGTGCACTTGTCAAGGTGATTTCCTTGAAGTGGTTTTTCAGTACTAGGCTTTTTAAAGATTTTCTGCCTGTGTCTCAGTGTTGGGTTTTTGGAGTGCAGAGATTTCCAGTTGCATTAGCAAACCCTGGTTGAGCCTGTTGGAGTTCTTGTTCCTGACATTGTTATTGCCATTTTCCTCCCTCTTCCTGTATGGGCAATTGAAAATAAACAGCTTCATAAATTCCTGAAAGGAATTAGCAGTGGAAACCCAGTGGACTTTCATTGTTTTCTTTGAGAGTGGCTTTTCCTTTCCAAATTTCATCACGGTGCAAAATGTGCACGCAGACACTCATCTCCAGTTGCAGCAACGCTGTTAAATGGAGTGCGTGAGGTTTTTGGCATGTGGAAGGCTTTTTGGGTTTGGTTGTGTTTCTTTTGGTTGTTTGTATTTTGTTGTTTGTTCTGAGTTTGTTTGGGTTTATTTTTGTTTTGTTTTTACTAGCTCTATTCACTCTCCAGCCCACTGTTGTGGTGTTAAGCTGAAAGCAATGATTCGGTGTTCATCCTTCTGCTCATTTTTGGAAGGTTTTTGCCTGTGCGTAGGTGAGAAGGTTAAGAACTTCAGTTCTTTGGTTTAATTCATTTGTTGCTATCTGGGTTTATAACTAGCTATATTGTAACACAGCTTTTCCTGGTAGTAAAACCAGTTCGATCATAAGCTCAAGGCTGTAACTGCAAAGTGGGAGGAGCAGCTGATATATTAATTACTAGCTTTCATCAGTTAAGGTAGAAAAGTTTGCCAGTAGGTTTCAGAGCCGTTCTGGGGAGCAAGCCGGACACTTCCACCAGTGTGTTTGGGACATGCACCACTTCAGCTGCCTGCTCTGCAGAGGACTTGTCTGTGCTAGAGCTGGCTCAGGGAACATTTTCTGCCTGCTCAGGTGTCCGCGGCCGCTTAGCTTAGTGCCGAGCCTGGGTCCTTCTCAGGTTAACACCTGAACTTTGCACACTGGCACATTTTCTTCCTCCCTTTAAATTTAAAAAAAAAAAAAAGAAAAGGGAAAGAAAAAACCCCACACCTGTAACGCTGGGTGTGTTCGAGCAAGTATGTCCTTGGAAGTGGTAAGTTTGCTTTATTTTCTGTATGTTCTGCTTACAGAATTTGATATTAAGCCTTTGCGTTTCGGGGTAACAAAGGTGATTGGCAGCACAGATTTAAAAGTTGTGACTGCAGTGTGACTTTTAGCTTTTCTTTAATAGATAGTGTAAACTCTAAGGCCGAGAGTTGTTTGCATAGTAAAATGGGTTGGGTTTGGTTTAGCTTATTTACCCTTATGTCGTGTCCGGAGACGCTTAGCAGCTGCAGCCAACCATGGGGCTTGCATGAAGAATTTAGTTTAAAAAGGGTGATTTGTTTTTGGGTGTTACTTTCTTGTTCAACTTCCTCGTCGATGTAAATAAGACAAAACCCAAGCCCCTTTCCTTCCCCTTAAAAGCTTCTCCTAGACCAAATCTTCAGAGTATTAGCACAGCTGCCCTGCCTTCTTAAGGCTGTGTCTTTGCTGCCTCCTTCCTGTCTTCTTGCCAGTGGGATGCTGTTAAGCACTGGGGACTGTTGAGAGAAGTTTTGTCTGAAAGCTCCTTCAAGCGTCGCGTCTTCCGTCATTCCTTTTCAAAAATAGAAAATTGACCTCGCCCAGAACTTGAAACAGGAATTGTGGAGTTGGAAGGGATTGTGGGTGAGACAGTGTCTCTCTCTCTCTCTCTCTTCAGGTCGATCGTAATTCTAACCGAGGCACAATTAAACAGCATAGTAATATTAATTAAAAGCAAACAAACAGATTAAAAAAAAAGGCTAGGAGAAGCCTTATAGGATAAGCCATTTGCATTTAGTTGGAAGTGATTAGAATATCTTTATAGAATGGCATAAAGCACATATCTGTTTCCAGAATCTGGGGCTGTGTTCCCCTGGTAGGTGTTCTGTTTGGATTCTTTGCATCCAAGTAAGGCTTGAAGAAAATCAGATATGCAGTAAGTTATCAATCCTATTGGTCAAATGATGTTTCGGTCCACGCAGCTTTTTCCTTTGCTTTATTGCTGTGTGGAGGAAATTCTCATTGCAGTGGGTTGTGTAGGGAGAGTGAGGAGCTCAGAGGTGGCCTTGCCTTCCCAGGCAGCTCTGCCGGTAAGAAGGTGATGCTTGCCTTGAAGCTGACAGTTCTTGTTTTTCAGAAGCAAAGGTACCTTGAGAGATTGAAAGCCGTGTTAAGTAGTTTCGGTTTCAGTGCTGGGTTTGTGAGAGAAATGATGGGTGGAAGGTGGCCCTTTGTCTCCTTGCAGGAGTGAAGCTGAGCGATCAGGGTGGTGCTTGGAGACCTGCTGCCGATATGGTGGTGCCATCCCTTGTTCCTCCTGATTTTCCTTCTGGCTTTGGAGAAAATAGTGCTACTGGAGAGTGTGTTACCAGGGGGTGCCATGTGGCTTTGCCTGAGCTGCTCACTCCGATACCATCCATTGGCATGTGTTTGGGACGTGTGAGAATGGTGATAACGATTCCTGTGCCTGTGGAGTGAGATGGGTCTCTACTAGCCAGTTATTTTGACCCGAATAAACAAGGAAACAGGTTTCATCCAACTGGAATGTCAGGATAAATGGCTTACTTATGATGAGGGAAACATTGTTTTTCAAAATAATACCAAAAAAAAAAATCCCAAACGGTGGCAAATACAGCCAATGACTCTGATCTGTGTGCATATAGTCATATATATGAGTTGTCTCTGGGGCTCAGAGCTCATCATGGTTTATTATTATTCAGGTTAGACATTATTCGATTCAGGTTAGACATTAGGAAGAATTTCTTCCCCATGAGGGTGGTGAGACACCAGAACAGGTTGCCCAGAGAGGTGGTGGAAGCCCCATCCTTGGAAGTTTTTAAGACCAAGCTGGGTGGG
>WTSP01017741.1:15682-38436 GCA_025331215.1 Actenoides lindsayi | reverse complement strand
TTGGAAGGGACCTCTGGAGATCATCTGGTGCCACCCCCCTGCTCCAGCAGGGTCACCCAGAGCAGGGGGCCCAGGATGGCAGTGTCCAGGAGGATTTGGAATCTCTTCTTGGGCAGCATGGATCAGGCTCTGATACCATCACAGCAAAGATTTTCCTCAGGTTCAGGTGGAACCTCCTGGGTTCCAGTTTGTGCCCATTGCCCCTTGTCCTGTCGCTGGGCACCACTGACAAGTTTGGCCCCATCCTCTTGACTTCCAGGGGCCCTTTAGCTCTTGTTCAGCATCGCTCAGCTCCCCTCTCAAACTGCTCTTCTCCAGTTGAACAGCCCCAGGGCTCTCAGCTTTTCCTCATCACAGAGATGCTCCAGGCCCCTCAGTATCTTTGTAGACTCTGCTGGACTCCCTGCAGTAATTCCTTGTCTCTGTTGAACTGGGGAGCCCAGCACTGGACACAACACCCCAGATGTGGCCTCCCTAGGGCAGAGCAGAGAGAGAAGAGAACCCCCCTTGACCTGCTGGTCACGCTCTTCTTAAAACACCCTGTCGTGGGTCTGGCTGAGCTGCTTTTCTCATAATTGAGATAACATTGGCCTTCTTGGCCACAAGAGCACATTGCTGGCTCATGCTGAACTTGCCCACCAGGAATCCTAGCTTCTTCTCCACAGAGCAATCCCTCAGATGTATCTCTGAGATTATTTAAACCAAGGAGTCAAATGCACATTTCACCTCAGAAAGGCAGGAACCAGCCCAGGGATGGGCATGTAGGATTATGCTTATATTTAACCCATTCTTGCTTGTATCTGATCTATTTGCACCTAGTTGCTCTTTCCCAAGGGGGAAGCTGCTCCTCTTCCAGCACCTCCTGAGGCTGCCCCAGTTGGAGGGTGAAGAAGGTGTTGCTGCAGGGTTATGTTTCTGGATGTGGACTCCATGAGCATTGAAAGCAAAGCAGACAGAAGGGAAAAAACACAGAGGGAGTCGAGGTGCAATAGGAAACTATTTGTATCAGTACAGGGATGTGGGAAAGTCAAGAGGTTTCTTATTATTCTCTTAGCCAACACTTGTGACTGTCTGAAAAGAGCAGGTGAGACGGAAGGACTCACCTCTGACTCCTGAATCATTGGCAGGTCCTAAAGGATCTGTCAAAATGCTCTAAATACATCTTTTACGGCGCCTATCTTTGCGAGACTGGAAATGAAAGATAAGCCATGATCTGATTTGACACCTCCCTTTATCACGGGTGGAACCAGGCCCCAGATTTTTAATACTAATGCTTTGGGACATTTAAAATCCACATGTGAGGCTTGGCTCTCTCCCTGTTGTTTACATGATAAAGTGACATTCTGATTCAGTCTATCTCGTCAAATTCATGATTTCAGAAGTTCCTTTAAACATGTCTGCAACATCACGCTAACTTTTCAATACCTCCATGTCAATACATGCCAGTTGCTTAGGGTTATTTTTTTTCCTGTTGGAAAGAAGGTCAAAACGGCAATGCAAATGTATTAGGGGGAAAAAAATGCATTCAAGTAACATTACTTGTTTCTGGACTCAAGATGCCAGTCCATCTTTAAATCACACAGTTGAGTATTCAATTCACAAATACAATGAGGGTACTTTTAAATTTTAACTGTCATATTCTGTTATGTTGCCTGATGTTAAGTTGCATTATGCTAGCAGTGAATGGGATAGGACAGAACATAATTCACCGCATTATAAACAGCATAACATAACTTGACAACTGGAATTTAAAAGGAGGAAATTCTGAACCGTAGGATCATATTGTATATTCCTATACATTTATAAACCCAGCAGCGAAAGACCCAAGCACAAAAGCTGATAAAATACCTATTGCTGAGAAACAAATGTTGTCTCATTTCTGTGGCATGCAAGTAATTGGAGGTAGTTTTCTTTACATTCTAATTTCCTGACCGCACAGCTACCACTTTCCTTTCTGTGCTGCTTAGGGAGGTACTTGGTGGTGGTGTCATCTGAAAACTCCTTTCATACCTAAGCCACAGAGCAGCATTCACTTTTACGGAAGCTGTTTTCTTTGCTCTCCTGGGCTAAAATAAAGAATGAAGTAACACATTTCTTCAACATGAATATGCTAACAGCCATAAATCTGCTCCCTGGCATTACTGTAGAACAAACCATAGTAAATGTTTAAAAATGTGCTCCTAAAATAAGCCCTGACTGAGCTTTGATGTCACTTTATTTAATTCACATTGGCATTGCATACACAGCTCAGTTTACCAGAGAGGATTCATTCTTTACTGAAGCATAATTACATTATCAGATATTCAGTAGAGGCCATAAACCACAAAATGGAAATTAGACCGTCAATGGCCATTTTATACTACAAGGATTATTGTATTTTAACGTTTGTGTTGTCAACCACTGTGCTGGCAATCTAGCATGTGGACCCCAATTTTCAACATCACGCTAACCTGAATAAAATTTAAATATATGAACACCGAATTGCACAATCAATAACAATCTTTTAAGCTATATAAGATCCTGACTGGCAGCAAACTAAGAAATAGCAGAGGCAAATCAATCAGGAAGCTCTGTTTTACTTCCTGGTCCTATGCATTTCAGGGTGAGGGAAACTTATTTTGGTGCATTGTTTCCTGATCTTCAATATATTTTTTAAAAAGTGAGCTACAGCTTTCTCTTCATTGCCCACTCAGATTTGTAAATGGAATTTATTGCACGCAATGTCCTCTTATAGATTAAATTAATGTCATTGTAAAGAGGTTTAATGCTCAAAGATATTTATGGCTCATGCTGAGAAAGAAGCAGTACTCAGTTCTGATGATTAATATAATTTTCCCAAGTTCTCACAGATGAAATTGCTCCATATGCATATTTTGAGTACAAAACAGATAACCATATTTCTAAGAAAAGGCAGCCATGATTGTGTTATTGATGCATCATTTGGAATTAGCAAGTTGCTTGCGGAGCTCATGAAATGTTTTTTGTTGGATTTGGCCTCTGCTTGATAGGCAATGGGAGAAGCAACGTTCCCATCATCGCAACCTGTGTTTGTGTTTTGATCTTAGCATAACTAAAGTTAGTGCCTATAGATAGTTAGCTTTTATGGCCAACCACTAATAAGACAGGCTGTGATTTAAAACTTTTATCCTCTGTCCAGAATGAAAACTGAAGGAGATAGGATTTGACAACTTATATCAAGAAAGTGAAGATTTACTAACTCCTCTGGCACATGGGTTTGAAAATGGTGCAATCTCTACGTTGTTGCAGTTAAAGCCTAAAAATGGATCACACATGTCTGATTAGAAGAGCTCTCCAACAGTTTTGCAAGGTCAGTGGAGATTAAACTAAGCATCTCTTCTCCTTACCTTTGAGGGTTAGCCCTCACTAATCATAAAGATTATAATGTGCATTTAACAATCTGCCCATTATGGACTTAACTTTTCTGTAATTAGATTGAAGTGCTGTGACTATTACACAGTCCAGTTCCAAACTAAAATCTTCTCAAATTTTAGCTAACCTTTTTGTTGCAGTGTGAGAATAGCAAACTGAAGTCTGTGTAAAGAATGGGGAAATTCTGCAAAGCTAATAGACTGCCATCATGCAAAAAGTAATTTCCAACAACAGAGATTTGGTGGTGTCTAGTATTTTTCCTTTCTCTTGCATTTATGTATATTATACCTAAAAACCTGTAAAACTTCCTAATTTAGATAAATCAATGTTAAAAGTTAAAGTTGGTTCGACTCATGCAAGCTTAAACGGTCGTCTGTGATCTGGAGACCATAAATGTTATAGATGTTAGGGACACAATATCCCTTCTGTCAAAATCAAAGACTTTCCCAACCTCAGTCAAAGAAGGTTGAATTTGGTCTGAGATTGGAAAGTGTATAGCTATAAAGAGACTCATAATCTCGGTGCCTGCTATCGATGGGACTGATACATACTATAAAGTAATACAATCACACAAGTTGACAGAAATGGAAGAAAAAAAAAAAAGAATTTCTGCACATTTTTCATACACTTGTAGTATGACAAAAGTAAAGGAAGCCAATATTTCAAGAAAGGTGTAAAGTGAAGGCCTCCTGCCTCTGTAGGTCCCGTTGAGGTAGGACCTTAAGGTTACACATGCCTTGACCTTACTGACATTCTTCAGGTTCTGCCAAAGGCAGGAGTAAGAGTATATGGTACAAATGCTTTGTTGAACATTACTTCAGTGGATAGTGAATAGCTGATGTCAAATCTGCTGCTTAAGCCTTCTTTTTTTTCTTTTATTTTCTTTTTTTTTTTTTTTCCTTTGACTAATGGTTAAGATTATCTTTATAAACAGTTTTGGAATAAATGTTTCTTAGAGGGAATGCAGATGTATTACTTTCTCACCTCATCGTATCATTGGCTCCACGTTTCAATTTCCAGAGCCCCTTCAAAAATCATATGCTACAAGTTAATTGGTGTAATCTGGTGGTGGGGGTTATCTATTTTTACCTGCAGTTATACATGAAACAATTATAAATGAAATATTGATGGTTTGTTAATGTGAGGAATATCTCTTTAATGCATTTTATAATGGTTCAGTCTCATAGTAACTCTAAAGAGATCTAGGGAATTTTAACTAGCATTTAAAGTTGTAAATGTTATTTCAAATAGCTTGGCAACCTGAAGTCAATATGAGGGTGTTATATTAAAAAAAAAAAAAAAGCGTAAAAGTACATCTAAAAACAACAACAATATCACTCTATCAATGAAGACATGTTAGAATACCCACAGATATTCTTTTCAATCTTTAGTTAGAATGAGAAGAACATACTACTCTACAAACACATTCTCATTCTGTTGGCTTCTCTGGAAGCTGGTCTCTATTTGTGATGTTAATTTTTATGAGACAAATCATTTATGGTACAGATACTAGTAGCAATAAACACAATTTTCTGCAATGATATGAAGTAATACAAATATAATTTTTCAAATAAGAGGTAGTAGCTACAGCTTCAGAATTCCAGAAAAATACTCAACTCCCAAATCCCTTCTACCTGAAGACTGAATCCAAAAGCGTAGAAAATATAAACCAGGTGGAATACAATCCTCAGAAAGCAATGAGATAATTTGCAATAACCATGCAGTTTATTGCATTATCTGTAGCTAATATAAACACTGAAATTTGTTTACGAAGGTTACTGCTGAGAACCATATGATGTATTGATACAACGATCTCGCTTCTGAGCAAATCTCAATCACAATGCAAATTCTGACACCACTAATATACAGATATTTCATCCTTAGCAATAGGAATTTACAAGATTTACAAAACCAACATACTAGAACCATGATTTTCAAAAGGGGAACACTTGAAGTGGTTGAAGTATTCCATGGATAGTGTACCCAAACTCAAACACATTCAGCCTAAAAACAAAGCTGTTCTGCTACCCCCACTACTTGAACTCTTAGGCACCAAATCCCCTTCAAATATAAAAAATACAGTCCATGATGCTGGGGTTTATTCATAGTAACTGATACTAGATGTTTCCAAAGCCTAAAAAGTGATATTTTTTTTTTTTTGTTAGGGGTCCTATTTAAAACAAGTTGATTTTCTCCAAAAGCACATTTAAAAATTCAAATGAAGCACATTCTTCCAAACTAACACCTAAACTGATTGTTGTGGAACTCCATGAAGCATATCAAATTATCAGAGATCTATGCATTGCATCCATCATTTTTCTCAAGACTTACCATAGAAGATGCTAGTCCCCCAAATTACCCAGAAATCTCTCTCCACTCAGGAATTTATTCCAGTTTCTATCCTCCTCCCTCCTTACGATAGCTCTTGTCAGCTATCATTATAAGTGAACAACACAAAGGCTTAAAGACATACCCTCTGGTTAAAAATAAAAAAAAAAATTAAACAAATCCCACAGCTTTCAAGTGTGAACTGGATTAATCACACAAAATAATTATACAAAGTGATAACACTTATTATAAGATCATATAAACACCGTTAAACGAACAGTGGCAGTAACCTTTAGGAGGGAAAAATAAAGCTACCAAAAATAATGCAAATCAGAGTTTCTATTGGAAAGTCTGGGTAAGGCTTCTCTGAAACCCTTAATGAAACTAATGTGCAACATTTCAAAGCGAATGACAGTCACAGTTGATTTACATGTTCCATACATCTTCAAAATGCATTACAAAAAATATATACAAAATACGGGTGGAGAAAAATTACTGGTCCCCAATCTCTCATCCTTCAGCAGTCCTCAACAACTTAAAAACCTCTTTTTCTAAGCTTGTTTTCTAGATCGTCAATGTAATTATGCAACAATTCATACTCTTCATATTAGCAATTCTTTGTTGAGCTTCATGCAGTTCTAAACCAAGGCTTTCAAAGACTTCAAATTTTTATTTTTTTTTTATTGCATTAGCTGTGGCTTCAAACATATCAGCCTTTTCCTTGAAATTGCTTTGTATTTCCACTCCATTGAAAGTTTTGGTTTGATCTCATATTATCACTTGTTTTTATAGTTCCCACTAAGTATCTGAGGAATAGTTTCCAAGAATTCCTTCATGGACAATCATACATTTTTTAAGCACACGTGTCCTGCTTTTTAAGCAAAGCCTGGTGAATTCTGGTACCCCAGATTTGTTACTCCAAGTTACTGGGTGTGCAGATGATCGTGAGTCACTTCCGCAGTGGCAGAATATGCACCGACAGAGGACCTTTGGATATAAGGACAAGGCAGCTCACAAACCTGCTATGGTTTCCCTGTTCCAGATTAATAAATTTTAGAAATTTTACAAAGATCCATGGATGGTTGTGGAGGAGATCATGATCTAAAGATAGAGGTCAGGCAGGGGGGGAAAAGTGGGAGAAGATGCAGAGCAGTATATAAGATAGAGAAGTTTAGGGAATCATGGAATCATAGAATGGGTGGGTTGGAAGGGACCTTAAAGATCTTCTAATTCCAACACCCCTGCCATGGGCAGGGACATCTGCAATTAGAGCAGGTTGTTCAATGCTCCGTCCAACCTGACCTGGAATGTTTCCAGGGATGGGGCTTCTACCACCCTTCTGGGCATCCTGTGTCCAGTGTCTCACCACCCTCACAATGAAAGAAGCAAAGGAAGATGAAATATAAGAGGTTTTTTTTATACAGGTAGTTAGAAAGACAAAACACGTTGAAATTTTTGAATCTTTAAATATATTCTACGCGCAAAACCATAAGATGAGTTAAGCAGTCATGGGAAGACAGACTTCAGGCATGGCAATAACTATATGAAAGTACTGAGACTATAGACCATATATATGTAACATATAAGCAAAGTAATTCGGGATGATACAAAATTCTGCAGGTCATGACCAGAATGGGTTTTAGACAATACTCTCACTATCACAAAGCAGAGAGCAGACATGAACCTGAACTGCTGTGTGGGGTGTCAGACACCACAGAGAGAGGTGGGATGGACACTGGTGAAAAGAGAGGTGTCTCAGCTGATGACAGAGCCTCTGACATGAGAGAGCAAAGAAAGCACAGAAGTTCTGAGACTTCAGCAGCGAAAGACCACTTGTCCATTGCTAAATGTATGTATAATTAGAGCACTAAAATGAGTTTACTCTTCATAGTAATTAACAGCATGTAAATAACTACTATGAAAAAAGAAGACCTGCAAACATAAGAAAGAAACAGCTTATTCATGGGCTTTTTTTTTTTACTCTCTTCTTTCAAACAAGTGACATTTCGCCATTTGCCTATTGTCCAAGAAATTGTTTGGGATCATTAAATATATAAGGGGCTCAGATATCTATATTTTACCTTTATGTCAAATATTTACATGTCATACATAAGACCTCACCAAGGAGTTGTTGTGATTAGTTGCCAAGAAGCATCAGGAATCAAATACAATTGTTAGTGTTTAAGGGTTTTCCTGTTTATTTCTACAAACATGCAGGATAAACACTGTCAGTCCAAAGTAAACTATACAGTACACATTTTTTTTCCAAAACTAATACCCTATAAAATCCTAAGACAGTTGAAAACTACATTTAAACCAATTCATTCTGGTGACTAGTACCATGTGTGAAGCCTTAAGGGTATTTCATAACCCTGAGACCCTGTTGATTAATTAAAATTATCACTGAAAAGCTACCCTGGGTTTGGACCCAGTAGCCGATGAAGATCCTCCTTAAACACATCAAAAAATGTGGTCATCATTTGGATCTGATCAAAGTCAGTCAAATAGATATGGGATATAGTTTTAGCAAACAAAACCTTAAAATCAGCTTAGATTGAAAGAAAAAAGCAACCACCCAGCAACACATATGTACAGTATCATAAAATCTAAGCCACCACGCCAGAGACTGAATTTTGAGTGACATTCAAAAGATTTTCATTTAAGCTTCCATTTGTTTCAGTCATTTGAGAACTATTTAGTCACTTAACTCTCCCAGCTGAATTTTTTTCAGATGCCAATTGACAGAGGAAATTCATTCCAACTAAAGATAAATCCTTGCTTTCACTGCCAAGAGTTTTCCTGCCATAGACAATTATTGGTCTAGAGGGGACTTTTTCTTTCTTTTTGAAATTTAGCTCCTTCTAAGAAACCTATGTAAAATTAAGTACTTCATTAAACTGACAATCTGGTAAGTCTACCTTTGTGCTTTGTTTCTTCTAAGGCAAAGTTAAAGAATATATGAAATGGAAGAAACATTCATGTAGAGAGATCAGGAAAGAATTTGTTCTTCAATTCAATAGCTAGAATGGTAAAATGGGGGGGGGGGGAGGGGGAAGAAAATACAGTTTAAGTCACAATTAATTTCAAAGTTAACTTCATTAAAGCTCTACATTACTTGGATTTAATTTTGTCTCAGTCCATGATATTCTATGCAAGATAGACCTTTTCCTAAGTGTACATGGTCTTTGAAATCTCTTGGTGTAAATTCATATTTTAGAGGCAATGCTTCCATGAGAGCTCATGGCACCAAATACCTGTTTCAATGTCATATTTTAAATTGAAAAGAAAGCTCTGAGTTTACTAAGACTTTTTGAATTGGAAGTATAAAAAAAACCTGTTCGCTCATGGTCGTCAAGGATCAGAATGAACTTACTGTTCACCAGGTAGGAGAATTAATAGTCACCTTAAATGATGTTCCCGACAGGTGACCTTTTTCCTAGTGGGACAAATATAAATTTTATTATCTATTGTCTCTCCTGACATTCTGTTCATTCCTGTGCTATTAATTACTGCACACCATTACCCATTAAAGCATTGAAATCGTCCATATTTTTCCTCTGTGCTCTGCTCCTGTGTGCTCTAAGTGGCCTAAATATTTTGAAACATCTGAAAATTTCCTCTGAAATAAATCACAACAAAAATGGCAGAGCAGAATGAGAAAGTTCATCATTTTACACACTTAAAATCCAAGTGGCAGAATAAGGATTACAGATCTAAAGTGCTCAAAACTAGGTGCAAAGGAGATAGGATTTGGATAGCCGAGTTTTCTGGGGATACTCACGTTCTTGGAGAACAGAATAGTCCAAGCAAAGAATAAAGCTATAATATTGAAAAAAGAGAACTATTATAATAGTGTAAGTACAGGTAGAATCTTTGTTTACTAACATCCATAATGTAACATATCTTTCAGTGAAGACTAATTTAAGTGTAATTTAAAATACAAAGTGATGGTTAAAAATCTGTGTGTCATTGGAAAACTGTGAGAAAATTTGAAAGCAAGGTTTTGCTACATTCATTATTCACAATTACATCAGGGAACACCTGATCACTGATGTGATATTGGGGGAGGAAAAAAAGGTTATGTAGAGCAACAGGCAGTCTGACACATGGCTGAACATCATACATTAAAATGGACTTAAGAAGGTCTATGAGATGTGTTTCCATTTTCCAAGATGGTTATGATACAAATAAAGGCTTCAGCAATTGTGACCTGTGCTTTACATCTGAATAATTACATATCAGAAAGAAAATGTTAATAGGACTTCAATTTGTGTTGATATTTGTATTTTAAATACTGTTCACTACATTGTAAGAAAAGAGAATCATAGAGCCACAGAATGGTTCGTGTGGGAAAGGACCTTTCAAGGCCATCTAGTCCAACCCCCCCGCAATGAGCAGGGACGTCTGCAACTAGAGCAGGGTGCTTAGAGCCCCAGCCAACCTCACATGGAATGGTGCCAGGGATGGGACACCAACCACATCTCAGGGCAACCTGGATCTGAAGGAAAAATTCAGGATTGGGGTTTTTTTTGCTACTGTGGCTGCTCCACTGGCATCATGCTCTTATTGCATCTCAAGGAGGAAGGCGTAGGAGGGTATTATTTTGTTCATTAATTGCCAATGTGTTAATTGTATGAAAACAATTCCCTCAAAAGTAAATTTTGACAACTTCAGGAGCTTTATCTTTTTGTTGGCTTGGAAAAGTTTGCTCCAGAGAGCAAAAGTAACAAATGGTGGTAAGCTGCTGGTTTAGATGTTGCCTAAAGAAGTCGTGATGACAGGCTAATAGGAGAGCCTGTGGTGATCATGGGAAAACTTAATTTTAACATTGATGGTCTCCAGGTCACGCTCAAAGTGAATCAGCATCACCATGGGACACACACAGTCTGTGTTCAAACACCAAGTGGCTGCTGGAGCTTGTGTCTCCATCTGAGAAGGGGCCCATTCTGTGCCCTGCACTATTTAAGAATTGTCATTAGTGGAGAGATCCATTTTTCTACTTTTTTCTCATAGCAGAGAGAAATAAATTAGAAGCGCAAGAAAAAAAACCCTGCAAACCAGTAAAATTTAAAGCAAAAATAGGGTTCAGTCCTAAATCACTCATGTGCCTGGAAATCCCAGTGCACTTTCCCATTTTGGTGCTTAATAATTAGTCATTAATGCCTGTCCTGCAATGAACAGAACACACTCATCTACCACTTCCTTGACAAGATGGGGCTCATGTTGATTATTTTAACAGCCTAATTTAATTCAGGTTTCTGTAGTTTCTCTAGGAATATGCCAAGCAGAAATTTATCAGGTTCCATATAAATCTATGTCAGGGGGAACTTTAATGGAAATGAATACATTAAGAATTCAGGATTGGGCCCTTAATAGCTGCTATAATTTATCATCTTTTTAATATGGAGAAATCAGTAAAATGAAATATTCTAAAGACGCAGAAGTAATAACCCAATCATTTAATATGAAAAAATAACTAGACAATACTCCCCTGAAGAACTATAGATAGTCTAACAGAAAGGCACTGAATATAAAAGCCAGAAAAGCATCAGTAATAATTTCAAGGAAATACTGTATTTGCGTAAAAAAAATACCAGTGAAAAAAATGAAAACCAATCAGTTTTTCTATAACCTTTTTTGAAGGCCTTCAAACATGACTTCGGTGGCATTGTATCTCAGACAGAAATCATTGTCTTCGGCTCAGACTGTGGCAGTGAGAGGGAAAATCCTGGCCACAAGCAAAAGGAGTTGAATTGCTTAGGAAAATTTGCAATTTTGATATGCTATGAGCAGGCAAAATGCATAAATTTTCAGTAGGTAACTATTAGCTGCATTTTCATCTAAAGCCATTATAACTCTATAAATACATGTTTTCAAGGTAATATAACCCAAATAACAACTCAGAATCAAAGCAATAATGTATGAAAATGAGAGGCTGTCATTTTAGTCATAATATTAAAACTAAATACAAATTCTAATAAAAAAGAAAATAGACTGTTTTACAAGTGTACATACTCACTACATTGCTTTCAATGACAGGTATTCAATTACTTTTGATAAAGGAGATTAATTCCTACATCCTGCTTTTATCAAAGGGGAAACTGAGGCATGGAAATTTGCCTACACTGCTGTTAGAGTCCTAGGGCAGAGCCGTGCTGGAAGGTGAGCAGTCCAGTCAGCTGGATCTTAGACTGTGCCACCAAAATTGTGATGGCATGGGAAAGTGCTACAGTTGTGGGTACCCCCTGAACCATAGCTGGTCGTTCCATCTGTGTAATGTAACCTCAGATTTGCTTTCCGTTCAGAGATAATTATTGATTCCCATGGAAGAATGGAGGGATAATCTTAAAAGGTCACTTACTTTTGTGGATTTCTACCACTCACGAAAGTTCCTGAAGCTCCTCTGATGCTTTGAAAGGCAGAAAACTCTTCCCAGCTGCTGTCAGAGACCAAGAACCTCAGGCTTCTGGGGACCTCCAGATTTCCATTCATAAGGTGGGATCTGGACACACACAAACCCTTTGAGACCTGGCCTCAAATGTCATAAAATATATTAAAAAAAAAAAAAAAAAAAACAGAAAAAAGAAAAAAAAGGTACTTTTTGCCAGTGGATATCTTCAAAGGGAAGGTCCTTTTCACTACATGGTGGCAAGAGAGAAAGGAACAAAAATTTCTTAAAACAGCACAGAAAAATCAAAGGCTTTTTTTTTTTTTTTCTGTAACAGGAAATTACCATTTGCCTTTTCTAGTATTACATGAACTGTGATAAATTCATCTTTATGTGCCAAAGAAAGAGAAAAAGCCCTCACCCAATTAAACGTGTGTGTGTTTCATGCCCACTGCTACAGGGGCAGGATGCAAACTTCTATCTGTGACTGCCAAAAAAAATGGTTGTGTAGCTCTGGAAATGCTTTACTGAGCTACAGTAACACCATTTAACAATTTAGTTAACAGATAAAACTAAAAATATTGCTAATTCCCATTTGTAATATGCTAAATTGCCTGCATCTAATTTAAACAATAAGCAATCCAGGCTGTGAGTTGTTATCTGTGGCCAGTTGAGCAAAATACTTTATTTGCCATCTCTTTGTAAGCAGGGGTTTTAATAGATTAGCTCCGTACAGCCTCAGAACAGTTAAATTCTGCAGAGAATTCACTACCTGAACTTGCCAAACTTGCCATTTTATGATAAAATAAATGTATACATAGGCAAAACTTTTAGCTTTAAGCTGTATATTTTTCTTTTTCCTTTTTTGTTTTCCTCTACAGCTTAAAAGTTTCCTTTGGGTTCAGGTATTTCTAAATGCAGAATGAAAACACAACCTTGAAACCCAAAAAAAATCCTCAAAGCACATGATATGCTCTGGTAGCTTCCTGCAATGCTAAAAAAATTAGCTCAAATCCCAAGATCCAACCTCAGGAGCTTAATTGCTTCAAAGAAGAGGAATCTTGTCAAATTCAGTCCAAACAAACATAATCAGTAGCTTTCAAAGCTTGTTTGACATTGAGGAGGCATAGAAAACAACAGAGGAACCAAAGAAACATACATCGATGGTCTGTCAAAATTTTTTGTTAGACATGATGCTATTATCAAGGCACATCAGGATGAAATAAAGTGACCTGGCTGACCACAGGCTTACAAATGCCTTGGGAAGGAAGGAAAAACGGTGAATCAAAAGGTAGCTTTGTTGCACGTCCCCCCAGGCCATCTTATTGACAGGGATGACAATGGTCCCAAGATGCACCATTATCTATGACCAGCAAGCAGACATCAAATGCTACCAAGCTGTCTCTGTCAGAATAGAAAATGCTGCTCAAAATATACAGGGCTTGTTACATTTTGTTCAGCAAAGGTTTGTCAAAAGCCAGGGTCACTCTCTGTGTGCACTGCCCTGAAGGGTAATTTTAAAAGGAAGGAGAGATGCACTTGATTCTTCAGTGTTTCTCCTGGAAGGAGACTTCGAGTCTGTGGATGACCAAAATTTTTTGAAAATCAAAGAACGACTCAGAAAAAAAACCCAACAAACAGATAAAACAAATAAATCAAAGCTAATAGATGTTCATTATGGCTGTGTTATGAGAATCAAACCACTTTTCAAAATAAACAGGTTAGGGGATTATTCCCATATTTAGAGGTTTTTTCAAGAAAAATTCAGTTGATTTCTAGGGCATCAGGGGTGGATGCTACCGTAAAGACATGACTCAAATTGCAGTGCATAAGTACACCCTCTTCAAGTATCTGTGTTGTACCATTATGCAGCTAATTGCAGGAAAAATATTTATACTGGCGAGAAAAGAATTGTTAATATGGTACCCTTTGGAAAGAAAAGAGAGAGGCTGTATATACAAACTCCAACCTCAGAAATATTTGGGTAAACTTTGTTTTTCTGCGAACATCTGCTAAGCATACACTGAGGAAAGAAAGTCCAAATGCACTTCACTAATTGACACAGAAATCTTTGTTTAAGAACTCTATTGCTAAAAAAAGCCACAACAAAAGCAAAACAAAACCTGAGGGTGAAAAGAATATTTCAGAAGGTGAAAGGCACTATTAATACAGAAAATGCATTATGGAAGTTGTCCACTGTTTCTTGCTTATGGGTCAATTCCTGCATTTTTCTCTTAGTGGTCATCGCTGCTTTATGGATGGGTATGGCTTTACCAAGAGAGCAAAAATGGGGCCACAAAACTCCCAGACCAGGCAACACAATGTGACCCTCCACTGTTAGCTTTACAGGTGCATCTTGCCCTGGCAATGTTCATTAAAAGCCATATGAACCTTTCTAGGTACGTGGATGCTCAGTGGTCTTAGGGGGTCTAAAGCTCCTCGACCCTGTGGCTCACCCCTGACCAACGGCACATCCCAAAAGTATCTTGCTCCTTCACTTCACTCCTCAGCCATCCAGACCTATTTCCTTGCTCTCTTCTGCTATTGATTATTGTGACTCCTCGGAGCATGTGATTGTCTTGTTTCCTTACTTTCCTTTTTAAGTATAAATAAGAGAACACACAGAAAACAAACAAACAAACAAACAAAATTAAAAAAAATAAGGGAAGAGAAAGGAACAAGCCAGTTACAGCCTCTTCCTTCGGGTTTGTGGCTGTGAGGTTACAGCTGATGCTCCACTGTCCATACCCGTATGATTTTCAGGACAGAAATTAGGATAATAGTCTATCAAATGTACTTTCTCTCCTCCTAGGCCAATCTCAAAATGATAGATATGGTCCTTTTGCATCTCATGGGGCATGCTCTTTTGTCCCCAAACACAATGCTATTAATTCAATGCAATAGTTTCTTTTACCTTTCACTGCAAGTCACAATATGTTGTAAGTAAGGCTGGGTCATCTTTCTTTGCTGGAGGACTCATAAGTGCCCTGCTAGTTGAGGAAGACTTTGCACACCAAATATTTGCCCATTAGTATTGCTTTGGTGATTTCATAAAAAATGTTATGTATTCTTCCTCACCCTTCCTTTCCATTACTCACTATTTATGTGGACTCGAAAGTAACGTGTAGTTTTCAATGGGGGTGTAGTGGTGTCATTTGGTTAAATCCTACTTATTTTTTCAGCTGTCAATTATTGGTATAGACATAGAAGGAGGGGGCGAAGCAACACAAAAAAAACCCCCAAATATGCTCCTCATCAGTAAATTCCGTGTTTGCTTAATATATCTGCATTAATATTCTTGCACATTCTAGCTCTTAAAACCAGGAAATCTTACTAGTGACTTCCGTGCTGTAATACTCCGTGGGTAATTTAGAGCTTTAAGGTATCTTTAGCATTTTGACATCAAAGCCTTCACAGGAAAATAGTTGCTTGATGCCATCTGGAAGCAAAAGAAGGCACGAATATATCTACAATCCCTTTTGCCCACCATTCAGTCTTGCATGAAACAGCTCCGTGAGACCAGAGACACCGGACCAAATCTATGTGAAGCGTGTGGTTGGTTCATTCTCTCCTGAGACAGGTTTCAAACAAATATATCATGGAAACAAAAGAGTTTGCAACTGGTCATGTTATAAAATCCTGCTTCTTCTTACCACACTACTCATTTTCCTGATTTCTGGCCACAACAACATACTTAGTCTCCAATCCTGGCTTCAAGGTGTTCCACCTTTGTTTAGAATCAAACAAAACTGGAAAGAAAAAATAAGAAAAAAAAAAAATAGCAGCAGCAACTCAACTTAATTGTTGTGCATCCCCAGGGTGATCAAAATAAACAACCTAAGGCTAACAGACCCACATCACAGGCAAGGTCACACTGTGTGTCATGAGGTAACACACTCATGTGTGTGAGCTTCCCACTCCAAAATAGGGAGAACATCATCACCTCTGGTTTGTTGCCATCAGCAAGAAATCCAAGCAATACCTGAGATTCTGCAATATTTGTCTTATCCTGCAATAACCATTTTAATTCATGAGTAATGGAGGGCTTACAACCAATGACAGCTATGTTCTTGCTATGAGGATAGACACCAAGCAAATGAGTATGATTGCAGATGTTTAGGAGTAAATGTGAAAGGAAAGGAATGAGCATTAGGAAAAAAAAGAGAGAGAGTATTGATTCAGTGTGACTGATGTGAATGAGTTAAATGATTGACTATGAAGTGTGAATTCAAATTTACTGTGAATGGAATTTACTGTGAGTGGAACAGAGTATGCATGACCATGACTGAGTGTGACTAGGTATCATTAGGAAGAACTAAGCGAATATGAGTGGAAAGCACTGATTATCTCCCCTGTAATCTATAAATAAACAGTATTGCAGGAAGTTTTGAAAAATGTATTTAATAAGGGATTTCCACTGCCTGAATAAACTTGCTGAGGCCAGACAGCCTGATCTGGAGGAAAATGTATCATTTTACTCAAAGCTCTGTCATCTAAAAATACGTGAGTTCATATCTGACAGGAACAAAATAAGCCTAAATTTACAACAAAATGGAATCAATGGACTTAAAATAAATGTCTTTCCAATTATAAACAAACAAATTTACTAACTCATATGATATCAATTATGCCCTCATCTAGATATGGTTATTTTCCTAACATACATGTTTAACTTCAGCACTATGAACATCCAGGACTGGCAGATTTGGGAACCCATGCTGCCTTCTACAGCTCAAGGTTTTATTATCACCGCATAACTGTCTTTGGCAGAGAGACCGAATAACTAAATTAACACCCAATATCTGTCCTTCTGAAGAGTAACAGAACTGAGCCTGATGTTGCTCCATTTTAACTCAGTGAGAGCAAAGTGTGGTTTACATCCCAAGATCTCAGACCCCACACGTGCAAAAGCGTCTCACTATCTTCTCAGCTGCTGCCCTTTCTCCACAAATATCTCTGTTTACTTCAGTGATTCTTAGTACAAGTCAGACCAACAGAGTCTTTGTTACTAATGATCTGTACAAATAAATGTTGATCTTAAAGGTGGATCCTGCCAGAGATAAAGCAATGCCAAAATCCTAGATCATGGTATAACCAACATGAATTTTACCATTGAGTTTAGTTTTTTGCCTCACTTCTGTAATTCTCTTTCCCCCTAATTATTCTGCAATCATTACCAATCAATCATCAGAATTTATGGGTTTATTTTATGTTGGCCTCTCCATTGAAGAAGAAAAGATGAAAACACTGAACTCTGTGTTTACACTGCAGTAAATTAATAATCAAAACCAAACAATGTGAAAGAGCAGAGGGATCATTTCAGCTGGTAGAAATCTTTCTTGGGAAACCTGCACTTCTCCTTTCCTCTGCTAATACACTGGTGATGAATTTAGTAGGGTGAAGGAACTCTCCGGCCCTGCCTGAATTAGCTGGGGCTTAAACTAAGCCATGCAACATGAACATCCTTGAACCCTGCAGTTCTGTGAGTCAGAAGCATTTTAAACTGCTGTTCAGTGGATTTACATCCTTATAACTTTACAGGCTTTAGGTTAGCTCTGCTGATTAACAGTGGCTGAGAAATCAGTTTCATTGGATGGTTTGGGTTGGAAGGGACAATTTAGTTCATCTAGTCCAACCCGCTGCACTGAGCAGGGACATCTGCAACTAGAGCAGGTTGCTCAGAGCCCTGGCCAACCTCACCTGGAACAGGTTCCAGGGATGGGGCAGCAACCACTTCTCCGGGCAACCTGGGCCAGGTTCTCACCACTCTCAGCGTAAACATTTTCTTCCTTCTATCTAGTCTAAATATCCTCTCTTTCACCTTAAAATCATCACCTCTTGTCCTGTTGCAACAGGTCCAAAACTGAGAATGTGGCTCCATCATTTGCATGTAGCATTTGTTTGTATTAGTTTTTTTTTTTCTAGGTGCATTTCTATTTTAGAAAGATTAGAACAGAAACTGTGACTGGCTTACTTCTACCTTGACTACCGCCAAAATGAATAAATGATTCCTGGTTGGATCTCACTGAGCATCAAGAAACACCTCAAAAATATTGTCACTGTCACCTTACAATAATTACATTATTCGGAATCTACAGAGCTAAGAAAAAAAATCCACTGAAAAAAAGAAAAGTTTGTGAGAACATGCCTTAATTCATTAAATTAAAGAACATATATTTCTTGAGATCGTCTCTCCTCCATCCTTATGAGTTAGGTCAAAGACGGAGTGTCTGCACTGTCTGAGCAATCCTCTCTAGATGTGCATCTCCCAACCAAGACAGAAAACCATTGACAGGAAACAGTGGGGAATTTACGCCGCTTGTGCCAAAGCTGCACATGTTCTGTCGATAAATGGAAGACTTAATTCTTCAGGATAGCAATTCAGGCATTTTAAAGGATTTTGTAATGAGGTAAAATTCATTAATGAGATACAGAAAGAAGAAAAAAAAATCCAACCCACCTTTTTCACTTGTAATTGCAGAAACGCAGAGTAAGTAATTTCCAAAAATTTTCACAGCATTATACGATACAAGGGGGCAAGAATGAGATCATTAAGACTTTGCATTCTTTTTCCAACTCAATCTGAAAACCTATTTATAACAGCTCTGCTGAGTTACCTTTATTGCTATAAAAGGCTTGATATTAAAGAAAAGCACAACAGATGTGATTAATTCTTCTACTGTGCACTGCAAGATTGCTAATGAAAAGCTGCCACACCCTTTTCACTTTTCTGCATAGGCACCATTACCAGAATCCTTTACATTTAATGTAATCACAAAGCCGCTGGCCACTGCCAATTGGTATGCTGAATAGTAATTTCTCTTTATTCTCCATGTACTACTTCTTGCACCTCCCAGAAGCATTCCAATAGTTCAAAAACCTTGTGTGGGGCAAAGCCCAGGACCCATGTCCCCTCAGCTTTACCAATGATTTCATCCTTGCTCCTAATTTCAGCCTGCAAAAGACAAAGGGTCTGTCTGGGGTTTATTCAGGTTTTTTTTTCTACCTTGAACAAAGTGTCTTACTTCTGATTTTCTAAACAAGTATTTGCTGATTTCAAGACTCTTCCTACAGCTCACAGAAAGGCTAGGTATTGAGTGGACAATTAGCAGTCAATATGTTCAAAGATTTTATTTTTCAGCTAAGATGCTGAGCACTGAACTAAATTGAATATTTCCACTGCTTGCTTTCCTCCTACCTACCCAAGTTACAAAACCAGACTCTGTCTGATCCATTGCATAGCTTCTAATAATTCTTCAATAGAAGCTTCAATTCTTCAATAAAGTCTTCTAAAGACATAGCTGCTAATTTGCAGTAGTACAGGAGGAAAGAAGAAAGAAAGAAAAAAAAAAGGATGCTATGCTAAAAGAACAGTTACAGGCCATTTTTAAGAGTCAAACAAAATCTGACACACTTAAGTATCGGTATTGCCTCAGTAAAGCCAGGTTGTCTGTTCACCTTACATTATGCTACAAATTCTTAACATAGCTTTAGGTTATCCAGCTTTATTTAGCTGCCGACAGAAGGACTTTTACTATCGTGCATCAAGGCAACTGTCTCTGGAATTGATCTCATTAGTAAAGTTTCCATAGGAAAGAAGATTAGAGAAAGCAACTGATTTTCTTGACTTGCGCTGGTATTTCTATGGCAGTGAAGCAATTTCGTCTTCCTTAAAGGCATTGGTTTCAGGTCGCATTTTTAACTATGGTTAAGAATAATTCTGAAGACAATCAAGGATAAGTGACTGCTCTCCAGTACGGCGAAGCAAACGTTCAGCATGGTCAAGCTGTAGCTTTTGACAAATGTCATTTTTTTTCATAGGCTTTCTACATAACATTCAAAATAAAGACAGCTTTCTGAATTTAAACCTTTACTATATACCTCCAATTTAAGATGATGACAATCCAGTAAGTACATCCAAAGATAAAATTTGCCCCTAAATGTGGCCGACGGAGTCCAAAAAGTTTTCAACATTAGAAAATCTGCTTTCTTTTTAATACTTCTAGGATGCGGAGAAATATTCAATTCTGTATATATTTTAGGCAGTATTTTAACATACGTTGTTATTTTAATGCAATTTAAAAGTCTGTAAGAACCCTAAACTTTTCACAGAAAAGTCCTTTAATAAGACCTAAAGAAATGATACAATTTTGCAATTAGTACACTCTGGTTTTTTAATTTTTCCAAAGACAACATACTGCCCGATGTCAGAGCAAGAACACTCTGGACCAGCCAAGAGAAGGAAAGGCGACGATCTCTGTGTTTTGCAAGAAGTGTGAGAACAGGGCACGGATGGGAGAAAATTAATGTGGTGATTCGAAGGATTCGCTTTTCTAAATCCCCTAGTTGGGACAGAACTAAAGGGCTTAGCAGTATCTACAAAGTAGCTATGATGTGCGCTTCTGCCTCCTGCAAACAGCATCCGTGCAAATCCCCATCCGTGCAGGCTTGATGCAAAGGTCCAGATTTGGCCAGCAGTCATTATTTTTGTCTTCCAATCGCAACGTTTTTATTGAAGTCACATTCATAGTTGAAGCTGTCATCCTGAAGGAGAAAAAATCGTTGTAGATTTTGTCCTATATACGTACGTTATATAATTCTGACTGTTATCTCTGGGGCCTCTCTGGCAAACTTTCCACCATTCTTTCTCTGTTAGGTCTCAAAGTTATTCGAGTCAGAGTTCATTTATACTTCTGATCGCTGGCTAGACAATGTCCTCGGGGTTGTGAAGTCTAGTATAGCAGAACAGAAACATAATTTTATGGCCACTGTATTCTAATTCATTTAATTAGGGGGTTTCTTGGATCTCTGGGGGGTGTGTCCTTCCATGTTTAGAGGGTTTTATAGAAAGATGTATCTCCATTCCAGAAAGTCATGGGGAAAGTTCTTCTGCAAGTGTAGCTCTTGTTTGCCCTCCATCAAATTAACATTCATCACATCATCAGCATACCTTTCCGTGTTCCCTCTGACATTAACAGTTTTGAGGAAGAATTCCTGCACAGCAACCACATAATTTACATCTACTAATAATGCAACCCCCCCACATTTTTATTGCCTATTTTTTATAAGCGGAGACCCTGACGAGACTTAAACCGAAATGGTTAAAAGAAGCAGACTCTAATTAAGAAATATCTCGCTGCTAAAAATGTGAACCTTTACTCATATTTAATACCTCGGGCAGAGCTCAAGCAGAGGTAGATTGTACCTTCTTCTTCAAATAAATGAAAAAGAGGGGAAAAAAAAATATTTTAATCTGCATTGTACTAATGCTTATGCGCCTGAAGCTGAACTTCCACTTCATTGTGTGACATTCTCTGCACAGACGTAGCATGGGAGCCTCTGCCTTGAGAAATTTTCAGTCAAATCAAGAAAAGGTGGGAGAAATAATGTGGTATCTTCATTCTGCAGAGACATGAGGAAGTTACATGATTTCTCCAAGCTGATGCAAGTCGTCTCTGGTAACACCTGTATCTTCTGAGGTTTTGGGGGGGTTTATTTTGCATCTCTGAGGAGTTAGGTACATGCAGGCAGACACACAGGTTGAAACTGAATCCGTATTTTCCATATTGTCTCCAGTGTGATGTACATGAAGGAAAGAGGAGGGAGAATTTCCTAGTGAAATATTTAGTACTTCAAACGGAACTAGAAAAGCACAACTAAGTGCAGCAAGGAATGTCATCATGCACTTCCTTTATCTAACTAGAGCATACATACTGAAGAAAATTACATTAAATGGGAGCTAAGGTTAAGAAAACAAATCAATAAAATAATTACAGAGATAATATTAAAAAAAATAGTTTCAAAGTGAAACATTTCTAATAAAAAAAAAAGGAAGGAAAATTTTTAAAGTCAAATGTTTCATTCAACCCTACAGTGATTTATTTTTTTTTTAAAACTGGTCCTTTTTTTGAGAAAATAAGTAACACTAATGGCAAAAGCTATAATTCAAAGTACTTAATTTGTAATTGTCCTGGGGTTTTTTTTTGTTTTGTTTTTTTTTTTTTTCATTTGAAGAAGCTGCTTGATAAATTCTGATTTGAGAACTATGGAAATGAAAGAATGCCTGGCCTTTTTCTGGCCAAACCTATTTTGGTTCACAGAGAAGGTGAAAGGCCAAAATACCTCTGGTAACCAATACAAGTGGCAGGAACATTTCTACCAAGGTTGTGGTTGTTAAATGAAAGGGGAAAAAAAAAAAAAAGGAAATTCAGGATTTTCTTCATAAGGATACTGTGCTAAAATGAAATACTCAATAAACTAGATCTATTTATGAGATTCATGTAGGAATAAAACTGATGACCCTTAATCTACTAGCATCAGAGAAACTCCTCCAGGGTGCTCTCATTATGAGCACTCAGTACTAAAGAAATATTATCTGGGCAGGAAGAGTATCTGCAGCTTTTCTACACTTCTCAGACAACTAGAATCATAATTTGCACAAATATGAAGACACAGAAATAGCACACATCGTTTTTCCTTTGTTTGGCAAAATAGTAAGAAGAAACTGTATAATATGTTAAATGGTGAAATTATAGATAGGCAGCTTTGTCTTATTTTGTACATGTACCAGAGCAATGAATCTGAACAGAGATTTTTGGGTTTAGTAAAAAAAAATTTAAAAAAATAATTAAAATCTTAATTTTAATTC
>WTSP01017741.1:0-15582 GCA_025331215.1 Actenoides lindsayi | reverse complement strand
AATTGTAATAACAATTATTTAATTACTTCTTTTATTTAACTAATTCTCAATTATTATTTTATTTTTCTTTTATTCTGGTTACCCAAATCTTGATATTTCTCCATCTATATAGAGATTCAGATATTCCCATATATTCTCTACCTTCATTATTAATATTTTCATTCCTCTTTGGTTTATATCAGATTTCTACTAGCGCTGGGATGGCAGCCCAGACAGTGAGAAGTGCTTAGCAAAACAAGAGCAACGACTGGGCATGGAATCATGCTTATTTTTGCCTACTCTAATGTTACAACCACAGTTCAGGACATTCTGAAACCTCATTCAACGTTTGTCAACCCCCTGTATATTGAGACTCAGACTTTCTGGATCTCAGCATCAGCTCTAGCATTTAAACTGAAGAGAGACAAGTACTTAGTCAACCTCTTCTATCATCCTTCTACAGTTGTTTGCATTACTGGTAAGGCAGCCGTATAGCAAAAACCTATTTTGAGGCAGATCATAATCTGTCCCACAGAGGTCCTCATGTTCTTGCCCCAAACCCCTTTCCTTTTTATAGAATCACAGAATGTTTTGCGTGGGAAGGGACTTTTCAAAGTCATCTAGTCCAATCCCCCTGCGATGAGCAGGGATATCTGCAACTAGAGGAAGTTGCTCAGACCCCCAGCCAACCTCACCTGGAATGGTTCCAGGGATGGGGCAAAATTCATTTCACAATATTAGGAAAGAAAACTATGAAGAAGTGGCAATCCATTTTTTCCACCACTGACCTTGGGAGTGGAAACCCTGATGCCGTTACTGGAGGCATCTGCTGTAGTTCCATCCCTGACATGGAGCCAGCCAGGTGACCCAAGCATTTAAATTGTGATATGCTATTCTGATGTTGACTATTACCACAAAATGAGCTAATCAAGTTGTCCCACAAGATCTTTTTCTCCTGTCAAGAAGAATATTTCACTTTGTTATTATAAACTTGAAATATTTGCAGTACAAGGCTTACGACCAAAATCTGACAATTTAGCATAAAGTTTTTAGATGCTTAATCATATATCTTAATAAAAAATTATACATCCACTGACTGAGACAGATTCTGATTACCTGTCTTTGAGGAAACGGACTGCTTTAGAAAATTATGTGGAGTACTCTACTATTGTACCTGTCATACACTTTTAATTAAAAATGTATTGATGCATGACTAAATTGGGCACAGTGAAAAACAGACCTATTTTAGCTCAATTGCAATAATGTACAAATAACCCAATGAAGTAAGCCCATACAATTATAACAGGAAGGCAGCCCTGGCACAGTTAAACTTTTTCAGGTCAACCTCATGCCAGATGTATATGCTGTGGAACCAATCATCACAAATCAAGGTGGACTCAATCAGCAGAAACAAATATACTAATCTGCTCTAAACACCTGTAACAAAGTAATTTCACTAATCTATTGTAAATTAAATACGTGGAGAAACAAAGACAGAATAGTGATTAACATTATTTTATGGAGTATTTCTTGACAAAGTCCGCTAAGGTGGACTACATCCAACATTTTAATACAAAAAGTACATGCAACCAGAAATACATTGGTTACATTCTGTTAGAGCTAAAAATATGAAATCCATGCACTATTTGAAAAAAACCCCAAAACATCCCAACAAAACAACACATTAAAAAAAAACAACCCCAAACAAAAAACAAAAAAAAACCCCAAACAAACCAACCAACCAAAAACCCACACACAAAAAAAAAAAAGCCTTTTGAGGCCAACATTCTCTGTTAGAAGAATACTGAAGTTAGACTGGAAAGAGGTAAATGTATTCTTAGTTAAAATGCACTGAGGAAGAGTTGGAATTCAGAATAGAATAGTTACCGAACCGCAAAGAACTAACATCTACATTTCAAACACAGTTTGTCGAAAGATATCACAATTTGAATTACTTTTTAGATTTTTTTGCTATGACATAGGAGGCATTAAGATAGATGTAACAGTATTTGTTTGCACGTAGGACTTTGGAGCTTCTTGAGAAAGTGTTGATAGAAGTATTTAATGATGAAAGATTGATTATAACTATGAGGAATGACATCATGATTAGGATTCTGAATATTTGATAAATGGGCTTAGTTCCTTTCCTCATTAAAGGGCATCTTTTTGAGAAAAAAAAGGTGCATCCACAGAAACTTCTGCTAAAGACTGCTAAGAAATCTGAGTTGCTTAGATACTGCAGAAATGGGAAGCCTGGAAGTAGACATTTTTTTCCCAGAGTATTGCTGTCCAGATAGATATTTTCTTTTTTCTAATTTGGTAATTTATTTCTGCAATTGAGATTTTATTTACTTTGGTCCCCAGTCCCTCCTTTCTATCCTTTTCCCCAGCAGAAACTTTGCACTGCTGTTGCACTTGCGTCACCCACCATAACTCTTCCAGCGACAGACAAAAATAGTTAAAAAATGCAGACAGTTTCTGGAACACTGTGGGCTGAATTTTATCAAATAAGGTTCCTTGCATGTGAAAAAAAAAGAAAAAAAAAAAAAAAGAAAAAAAGTATTAAATGAAACAGTCTTTGCATCACTGTTTTCATTCTTTCTGTGTTAAGTGCATAAAGATTTTTCCTGCAAAACGGTTTTTAACTGAAAATGCCAAGACATTGAAGTCAAAACTTTACACAGGAATAAACCTGGAAAGTTTTCATACTCAGAATCAAATTTTCACCGAAATCACAGACGGACATATGGAGGACATGGAGGAGCTAGCTTCTCCTCACTACACTGCCTGACTGAGAAAAAGGCAAGTGCTTAAACCATGATATTCTTGGCGCTCCTGATGTGTGCATCAACTTTCTCAAAGCTGTGAAAACTCTCGTATTTCCCCAGCGTGGGTAGAGACCCTTCTCCCTTTCTCCTTACCTGGACACTGGTGCTCTGCTTTGTGTACAAAGACACTCCAGAGAAAATGTACAGCTCCGTTTCATTCTAAGGGGCAATTTTTTAATGCACCCCCTCAGTTTTCTTATTAAAACATCATTCTCTTTCCCCAGTACAGTTCATGCAGATTGCGAAGAAGAACAAACATTGAATTTTGTCTCTCTTAACTGAGCTGAGGAGCAAAAATATGGAAATCATGTTTTTAAATATAGAGATTTATATTGCACAAATTACTAATAAAAAATAACCATTTTAGAAGCTCATATAAATGCAGCCTGTGTTTGGTCCCAGTCTGAAGAGCTATAACCATTTGATATAATGGTTTTCAAAAAGAATTCCACTTAGTGGTTTTTTCTTCAGAGCGACCAGAGACGAAGCACTGTAAGTAACATCACTCCTTGTTACAAGATCTCTGCTACAGTGAGGAACAATGCGATGAATTTTAGATGTAAATCTGAATTTCATGACCTTTCAAGTCAGATTCTTAAACCTCATCTGAGCAGCATTTTCTCTTTATGAATATGCGGTTGAACTGAAGACCCAGAACTGACATTTTTTTTCCTTATTTTTTTGCCCTCTTCAGGTGTGATTTAGGTCTTTACACTATCGTTCTTATTTACTTCATGCTCTACAAAGTTATTAATCGTTATATTACATTTTTGCTGCATTACATTTAGCTGCTTACGCCTGATAGGTAACGCTTTTGCTTGAACAGAAGAGACAGGACAATTGTCAAACCACTGAATTACAGATGAATACTAAAAAAGAGTCTCGAAACAACTGTACTTGCTTGATTTTAAAAATGTGCTAGAGTTTTAAATATGTAAAGCTTCCATTACACTTTGGAAGTATAGCATGCGTAAAGAAGAAATAATCTTAAAAAGAAATACTTGATTTTTGTTACATTATAAGCTAAGTCTTAAAGAAAAAAAAAGATTGAAATATATCTTAATGTAAAAATCTAAGGTCAGAGAATATATTTTTTAAGGATGTCTCTTATAATAGCTCATTACTTTCAAGGGTTTTCAATAGAAATGACTGCATAGTGCTATCTATAAAAAAAAAAATAAAATCACAAATATATGTGGGTCACCCCATAGTTATAATACAAATACGACCTAAAAAGTGACAAACTGATGTCATGCTATTTTCCTAAATATACCACGTTGTAAAAAAAAAAAACATAATAAAAAAATAAATAAATTATAATCTCCAGAGCATACAAAGCAGGATTTCAGGTTTAGAAGCCTAAATATATCTGGCTTTGCAAAGAAGACAGTGACAAAATGCTAATACTACGGTATGTCACTTCTTAAAATGGCCAAACTGTCAAGGAGTAACAAGCTATTGCGCAGATGAATTTCCACTTTTGCTGCTAATTCACTCAGGTGTTTTTCAAATATTACCTTTCACAGAGGTAAACACTTTTTTTCTTTTTCTTTTTTTTTTTTTTTAGATTAACATACACATTACATATTGAATCTTACTACTGAAAATAAATATATGATCTTGGAAAGTAGTACCGAAGCAGGGCTTGAAGATTATAGGGTTGTGGGGTTTTTTTTCCATTTCTGAAAGTAACTTACTTTAAAGTCCCTGAAACGGGGCAACATCCATCACACTATATTTCATTAGTCTTTAAGGCAGCCTTAAATAACTGGGCCTAAAAACAGATCTTCGTTGATATGGCAAGTATCTAAAAAGGATAACTCTGAAAATATCCTCTGCTGGATTCAGCTTTGGATTTTGCCCAAATAAATTCAATCACCTCTCATTATAATTGAGGAGAGAAGGGAAGGGAGGGGGGAAAAAAAATAAATAAAAGGAAAAAAAAAAATGAGGAAAGCAAAGTGCAGCTCTTTTTAATCCATATAGGCATGTCTACCCAAATCCCTTTGCTAATGTATTTCTAATTCAGATAGACTAAGTCATCCTGTAATAATGAGAGCTCCTGTGAAAATGTAGTGCATTTTTAGTATTCTTCAAATGTATTAAGCACTTCTATACCATTTTTTAGAGCTTTAGCAGGAAGGAAAAAAAAAAAAAGAAAGAAAGAAAAAAAAGGAAATATATATACACAGCTTTCTGAGGTGGACGAACGGGTTTCTTTCCTAGCGTAACTGCGAGGCTATTTAAGAGAAATGAGGCTAGAAAAAAGCCACACAAGGAATAATATTTACTGCGCAGGTAGAAATCCCTCAAAAGGCAATTCATCTCTTCCCTTGCCCCTCAAACATCCTGTACAACTTGCTAATGTTGACTGCTACCACTGAGTGCTGAATTCTGACTTTTTACAGCTACACACAGACCTCCCATATCCGTAAAACAAGGAATATAAAGGAATACTATAATATATATTTTTAGCTTCTAGTATGTACTTTTTTTAACCTGCCTCATCCTCATCCTGCCAGTTGTGCACAAAAACTGAAAATTCAACCTTAGCAACAGAAATTAGGAGAAGCAGAGCTTTTGTGCAGCTGTTGTGCTCGTTTCCATGAGCGCTGCAGCCCGTGCTCAGCTCTGTGCTCATTACCACCTCCCAGCTCTCCTGCTCTCTCACAACTGACATTAACTCCCCATGGCAAAGTCCTGTAGCCCCAAACCACACACTGCTCAAACAAACGCTTCACCTACGTGAATCAGGCTTTTAAATAATCACTAAGGCAGAACTTTAGAAAGGATAAAATCAACAGTCAGACTTTGTGGATGTAATCTACTTATGAGCTGACTTCAGACACAGCTCCACCTATCACACAGTTTATAGTAAGTACTGAGCTTCCAGCACGTGTTCTTCTGTCCTTCTCCTGCATCCTCCTACCTGTTTCACCCTCTCAGCATTTCAGGTATGAATCAAACTCACCTTAGCAGATTTACTACCATAGTCCTGTTGGTGTCTACAGTATCTTTACATAACTTGATAACACATTTCATACAAAAAGAGCTTTGGTATAGCTTGATGACCATGCCAGTTAATTTTCTCCTTAGCTAATTAACACACTATTACTCCGGTGTTCACCTTAGCTATACTCTGCTTTTTCTCTTACAACCTATTCTCCTCTTCTCTCTTCTCACTTTCTAACCTCTTATTCTCCCCCTCCCCACTATTTTCCTTCATCCTGTTAACAGTTGGACTTAATGATCTTTAAAGGTCATTTCCAACCTAAATGATTCTGCTCTAGTCTTGTCCTGCTCTGGCAGGGGGGTTGGACTCGATCTTCAGAGGTCCCTTCTAACCCCTAACATTCTGTGATTGTGATTCTTAGGTCATGTTGAACTGGAGAACTGAATGTGGTAGATGCACACAAAACAGGAAGCACCTACCTACATTAGGCAGAAATTGTGGATCACACAGCAGCATAAGGCAACTCACAGCATGCTAAGCAAACCATGAGAGGTCGATGACAGGACTCCTGTTAATATGTGTCCTTTTATTATTTGCCTTTTGTTATTAATCTTGTGATGCATATTTCTGATAAGATCCTCACCTTTGGATTCTAAGGTTGTAAATTATATCAGAAGCATGTAGAAAAAGAATGTTTTTCCTCTATTAGTAACGTAGCACATGATAATAAAGTATGCATATGATTCATGTTTACATATGGTTCATCAGATTTTAACTTAAATTAGCAATAGCAATATACTGACACTTTGCATCTTCAACCACAAGTACACAGAGTCTATGTTTCCTTTTTAAAACTCAGGTGCCTAATATTAACTAAGAATAATTAGACATTGAAGGTTACAAAGCAGCTGACGCAGCTTGCATCCATGATCAGGGAATGAATTTCCCATCATCAGATCACCAGTACAGATGGACTGCTTTATAACACATACCACCATACTTACTGTCATTCATTTTAATATGTCATCAATTAGGTGCATTAATTCTGTAACATGCAAGGTTACGAGTAATACTACTTGAAGATGGAATAGAAGTTTCTCATCAGAGAAGGTATAGCAGATGATTCTGAAATGAAAGAAAGAAAAGTCAAAATTACATGGACCTTCCTACGTAAAATGCACGGGGAAAGCGTTGCGTTCAGATGATAGTGTTTAATAATTTTACATGACTGTAACACAGTAAAACCACCAAGAGGTTTGCTCCTCCAACAGAAAATGTAACACCTCACTTAATTCGCAGGAAAAGATGCTATTTGCACTACAATATTAACTGCATTTTAGGAGTTTATTCTGAACAGGTTGTAGAACAAGATTTTCTGAGTTCATATAAAATGATGGATAAAGGAAGGAGAAAAAAGGTTCTGCATTCAGATGGATGTTTGGAAAATAATATTGTATGACTCAAGGATATGCATGTCCTCAGACACTTTAGCAAATCAAATCAAGGGTATGCAATAAAATTATGTCTATTCATTACTACTATCATTTTAAGTGCAGTTGTAATGGCATAGATATTAGCGGCGCTTCATACAGTTTTGAGCACTAAAAGGTGCTGGGTACTTACTTTTCCAGCCCCACACAAGCAACCAGGATGTATGTAGCTATCATAGCTCCCTGGTACAATTCTGAGTATGTAAAATCATGGACACGCTCATGTCACTGAGTGCTCAGGACATAATAAATCTTACTATTAAGTTAATGCCTTCCCACAAAACTAGATTTTGGAACAGAAAGACAAATGGCCATTTTTAAAAACTCCTCATATATAGAGGCTTAAGCGTATACAGAACGTTAAGATACAGAGGTCTTAAAATTGAACAACGTAAATAAATATTAGCTGCTTGACCTTTTTAACTGCCAAATATTTTTCCCTCATTTAAAAATACACAGGCACAGTCCCCTTCCCAAGCTGAGCCCTCCACAAAATGCTAGTTTTAAAGGTAGTATAGTTTTTAATGGTTCAGTAACGATACACAACACCATGAAAACAGGGGTTTACGATGGCCTTTAGCTACAGCGATGTGAATGGCGCCTCTACAATTTTATTGGGTTAAAAGAAAAAAAAAAAAAAAGAAAATATACTTGTTCCAGTGATGTAATAGACCTTCCCATCAAATTTCCTTTCCTGCTTCACAGAACCACACATGTATTGTTTTTTATATGCAATGAGCTCGTTGGTGATAAAATGCTGCCAAAAGCCGTCTTTGATGAATGGTAATAAATTCAAATGCATCATATTACACTGCATGTTTTTTTTTTCCCCTAAAGAGAGAAGGGAAATGTACAAATTCATCATAATTCTCACTATCTATTTGACCCTGTAAGTATGAAATGAGAAGTCATAGCATCAAAAAAGCAACAATTCCAGTTAGCTATCCTTTTTATTTCTGATGTGACCAAATGTGAAGGTATTTAACACTTTCTTCAAAATAAAGAACAGTGCATTTATGCTTGTCAAGCTATGAAACATGAATGGGAAAATAAAAATTAAATTACTCGGCTTTGAACCCCCCCCTTCCAAATGAAAGTACTCTGGTAAAAAAAAAAACCCAAACATTTACATCATTAATGTTTTCTAAGAGCTTGAGTAAAAGAGAGCAGCTCCTAGCTGAGAAGCCTGAATTCAGAATTTATCTGCTGTTGTTTGGAAATGGGAAGAAATATTTAGACTCTCAGATTTGCATGTAAGATTTGGAGGAAGGGGCCAATTTGAAGGTAGTGACATGTCCCTCACTTTGTCACTGTCCCTTGTACCTTGGCCATGCCACGGTATGATTTGCATGACTCTCTGGCCCCCATTTTTGAATTCTTTTATGTATTCTAGAACACATCATTACCTTCCCTCACCTTATTTATCTGCAACTTCTAGTTTTTAACAAAAGCTATAAAAACGTACCTCTATGCCCAAAGGATTTCACCACACCATTTTTCCTATGAATGACTCAACCTTCATTCTTCTAAGTAGTTCTCAGACCAAGCTGTTGCATTACTTCTAAGTAATATCTTTTTCATCTTGCCTCAGAAAATATGGAATTATTAACAAAGTGCTCTGAAGATATTTGGCTTATATACACCTGTTTCTCAAGTGTGATTCAAAAAAAAAAAAAAAAAAGAATATAAAGTTGTCTGTAATCTGATCCAACACTTTTTCCAGACTCATCGTCAATACAGCAACAATACATGTGACTGATTCAATTTCTCAGTACATCAGAAACATTTCACTGTTAGATATTTAAGGAATACTGATCAACAGTGTGGCATCCATTTTAATACTTTTTTGACTGGCTATATCCTAAATAAGGGGTGAATGTAAATTCAGTCGTAGACTCTGCTTCAAAATGGCCACGATGACTTAAGTAAATACAGTCCAGGAGTTGATTTGGACTGGGAAATAAGTATCTGATGAAAAAGACACGCTTGCCACGGGTTGTTCGAAGACCAAAAACACACCGACAGTGTGGACTGTACCAACACAACAGAAGGTCTTCTCCCTACACCCTGTGGCTATTCACTGATACAGATAAACACAGCACACCTTTTCAGCTGCCTTTCCGTTATCTGTTTGTATCAATATTCACTACAGTTGTTTATAACCTATATCCCATCAGCTTTGGCTGTTTTCTATCTCATATGGCAACTGAACCTGTACAGAGGTCATTAAGCAGCAAATGTGTTAAATAGCCTTTAGCAGACTTTCAGCATAATCTTCTAATTGCTTTTCTCTCGGTAGGTAGGTATAAAACAGTCTCCTTAAAAGACAAAGAGAGAAACACAGAAACTTCTGTTTCTCTAATGACTTTTATCGATAGCTTTTTTTTTGCTTCCACTTTGGGCCTGAATCCCACAGACTTCCATATCTATGCTGGCATTTTAAATCAGTAATTTATGTCATAGGTTGAATCATATACTAATGGCATTTATAGTTTATCATCCTTACATAGCTTCCTGGGTGTGTACCTCGGAGGCAAAAGAAGCAAATTTTTATTAACACATGTTTATACATAATTGACCATTTGGGAAGTAGGAAGGAGAAATGGCTGTGATTTACATAGTTTAAGAAATGTCTTAGAGCACCTCACCCAGTCTGGAGCTCCCACTGTGACAGATGAGCAAATGCCCATGGGAGATGACAGCATGGTATTTATGGTATTTCCTTCTGAGACAATTAAGTAACATATGCCAAGACCATAGGGATTATCTCTGAGCTACACAGTATGTAACTCTATCTGAAGAGAAATATAATATTTTATAAATTTGACAAACCATAAGAAAGAAAAAAATTGATTCACCCATTTTAATAATGCAGTAACTTTTCTCTGACTTAATCAGACATTTCTTGAATTTTTTTTTATTATTTTTTTCCTTTCTTTGCAGTAGAACAGTGACAAGATAACATCCCACACACTGCTTCAGAGCTGATGTGCAGGGCTGGGGAAAAATCTCATACACCTCAATTACACACTGCTATCCCCTGATTAAATGATTTGACAGCTCCCTTGGTCTAGGACAGCCCTGATTTTACACCTAGAGCACAGAATAAAGAAAACTTTAAAATCCAGACACTTTTCTTCATCCAAGGCCTTTGATGTGATCCCCAAAATAAAAGCTAGGATTCTGTTGCTTATGGGCCTGGGTCGTCACTGGTTTTCACCTTATCCAGACATTTTTTCTTTTTCAAAGCAGATGTAAAACATGATGTTAATGATTTGCTGTTGATTTAAGCACACTTTATCTTAGCAGTCTCCACAGTATTACAATTTATTTAAGAATGGGCTTATATACTCAGGTGTTCAACAACTCCATATATTACACCAACATTCTACATCCATAGGACCAGTAGGATACAGGTTGTGTGACCATACTTTCTATATGTAGTAGCAACAGCGCAACCATTCCGAGAATTCATTTTCTTAGGTTCTTGTTTTAATTTTCTTTTCTTTTTTCTTTTTCTTTTTTTTTTTTTTTTTTTAATAACAATGGATTTTTCTTGTCCTCCAGTAGGGAGCATTAGTTCAGGGGAATGTTTAATGAACGTATCATTCTGCAGAAATTTGCTTTAAAAAGCCATAGAAAAACACATTTACTCTACACGTTCAAACTGGTATCAGATATTAGGTGACTGACTACAAGTGAAATCAGATGCATGTCATAGCATTTAAGATGTCACGCGCATCACTTCAGAAACTCTCAAGTAAATGTGAAATTTCTCATGCTTAAATAAGAGAATGGATCAAGAAACAAGAGGCTTCCAATATACTACAAGATCAGATAGTATATGACCTCCTCACAAGTACCAAAAATGCTGGAGAGAATTACTTCATAGACACAAATTCTTCCATTTTGATATAATTCTTAACGAGTTTAAAAAAAAACCCCAAACAAACCAACGAAAAAACTCCAAACAACAACCAACCAAAAACAAACACAAAAAACCAACACATTTTTAAGAAAGTTACAGTATCCACTATTTATACCTTTGTTCCTGCTGTGGCTTGTTCTTCTGCAACCCCTAGTGTAACAGGATACTGGCTCATGGCTCTAAAATAATAATATTACTTCTCCAAAAAAGATATAATAGTCTTTCGTTATGCATCATATGTTCAAAGAGTTGATAACCTTTAAACTATTCCTGTTGAAAGAAAACATGACTCTCCAACAGAGTGTTTTTTATGATTTCACACAATTTTTTTTGTTCCAATTCGCAAACTTGTGCCAAATTCCAAACTTGCTTTTTTACTTTGTTTAGTCCAACAGACTTCCATGAACATGGGGAAACATATGTTTTCATTTCAGAAATTACCTAATGGAGAGTGAAAAAGAAACCCGAACCAAACAAAAAATACAAATATCAGCCAATATATTGATTAATTCCTCTAATAATTGTATTGGAAAATATAACAAAGGCATTAATTACAAAATAGTCAAGATGTCAAGGATACTTTTCCTTTCAACAGTCATGGGTTGAAAGCTTAAGTTGCCCTACTACAAATATCACAAGACAAGAAAGTAATGCTCCAGAGAGGACATTACTGAAAATTATGGATGGACCAGTTTGGCAACTAATAGATCCTTAATGGCTTTCAGAAGTAGCCTATAATCTCTAGTAATACCATCTCTAGAGGGTCTTCATGATGTATTAGGTAATAATTGTAGTGCTTCTAAATATAGTTTGTATTATACTGATTACCGAGCCATTACATTTTTTTGTGAGATTATAATGGAATTTTTGGAGTTTGTTTTATCAACACTGAGAACTTTTACTGTTGTTAATGTTTCTTCTTATGACATTCACTTTATTTCAAAATACTTGGAGTGTTGATTATTTTGTGAAGAGAGAAATATTTACTTTGAAAAGGAAATTTGGTTCTTTCTTCCTTACTGCTCTTCACAAGCTGATTTTTACACTTAAGATGGTGACAAGAAATCAAAAGACAGTGAAGGCAGCTGTGAGTCCTACCATGGCCTACCTTCACTGCTGTTCAGACGTTCTGTGCATCACTAGAACTAAGGTTACACATTCTCACATTTCTTTTTACCCTTACGAACATCCTTAACAACAAGGGTTGGTACTAGGTCATCGTTAAGGTCCCTTCCAACCCAAACCATTCTATGACTGTATGCCAGATGATTGACCTGGCTACTGGGTGACTTTTATGCAAGCTAAATGTTCTCAGCATGCAGGCAAAATTGAATGCAGTAGCAGATTTCTCCTTCATTCACACAGCAACACAACCAACCTGATTTTACCTGTTGCTCCAAACCAATCCGCTCTTGCAAGTTCTGACACCTTTTCCCAGGAGGTTGCAGGCAGCATAGGAAGGGGCTCAGCACAGATCAGCACTTGGTAGAAGAATCCAGCCTCTGCCACAATAGTCCTAGGGCAGGAATAATCCTCCCAGCCATACCTTCTGTTCCCTTCTTTCCCCCCAGATCAACAGATGTTGGAGCCTCTCAGACACACACTTCTCACTCAAGCACCAAATATACAAATAAATGTGGATCAGCCGCAGCCCAGCTGTTCCACACCACATTACTGACATGCAACAGTCAAAGTGCAGACAACCTTATACTCTCCCTTATTATTATGGTTAACCTCACTGTAAATTAATATATTCAATTGTAATTATGAAAGTCGGTTCACCTGTTTTGCATATTATAATTGTGCTATTATAGTTTAGAGCTGAACAGTATTTCCAAAAAAATGCAAATCATGCTCTGTCCATAGCCATATACCCTCACCATTCAATTCATGATACTAACTTCTATATGAAAGCAACATACTTCCCTTTTGGAGAACTGCTCCTCTTCACACAAAGATAGAGTTTGGCAAAGTGGGAGGATCCGTTCTCATTGATACTCCTCTTCCAGATACAAGCCTATGAAATAAAACAGAGACAATACATACTTAATATGCAGAATATCTCATTTTATTGAAAAAGTTCAGAAAGCTTTTTCTGTCTTCTCCCACTCTCCCCACCTCAAGAATCTCCTCGTTTAACACATTGTGAGCTGCCAAGTGCATATATGGTGCACACTGATGAGTACTGACATCACTGAAGTGGTATCTGAAAGTGTAAATACATCAGACAAAACAGAAGTCAGCTCAGATACCAGACCATTTTTCTGTGCCTCTACGTGCGCTGCTCGTGAAGATGTGGTCTCTGGGGTCAGTCCCATTGTACTAAGAGCTATCACCACAATATTACAGGTGAAGGGTCAGAGCATGACAGCCTCCCAGAGACTGAACAGCCTAATTCTCCACTCAAGCCACAGATATGTCCCTCACTGACCAGTGATAATATTCAAATAGGTTTTTATGCTTAAGCCTGTCTGCTCTTCTGGTTTGTTGTTGTTTGTTTTTTTTTTTTTCTTCTTCCAAGAACAGGAAATATGAAGTAGAATATTACTGTAGAAAAATAAATAAATAAAAATTCACACGTTGCTATTACAGTGGGGGGAGTTTAGGATGAGTGCAATTACATCAATATTATCGTAATTGATGATTACATCATACTTTAGAAAAGGAGTAGAGAAAAGGTTGGTATTAACATGCAAGACATGGCAGAGTGATATCAATACTCATTTTACTGTTCAGATTTTTTTTAAAAAGCTAATAGCTGTCAAAAATACCCATTATAGGCTAGTCTATAATTTGTAGAAGTCAAGTAATACATTTTTTTTTTCTGAAGGTATAATGGATGCTCCATGGAGCAATTATTTTAGAAAGACAACTTCATCTCAGCTGTCTCATGCCAGCAGAACTATTTAAGAGCCAGAAATGCATAATTCAACATGGAAGAGCTGTCAGATTTGAGAATACCTTTAAATTATAAAAACTTAGCACCACTAGTCAGTTATAATTATAATGAAAATGTAGTTTTCTGTCGTTTTATCATAGCAAACATCTCTTAAGAAGCAATTTCATGTGTTAAAATATTTTGGCAAAGTGACTTTTGATTCCAAAGGGATACAGATTATCTAGTTTTATACCTGAATATTTTTCTTACAAATTGAATGTAACAGCTTACATCGTACAAGACGGTAAGAGCAAGAGTATTATTAAAATCCCATTGGAAATTGTTACTATGAAACAATGAGCAGCATAACTCACTAGGACAGGTCAAGTTATGCACAAAAATATTATTTTATTACAAAATATGACAAGACAGTTTTTCATCAGACAGTCAATTATTTTGTACAGCACGCAGCCAAAATACAGAAGATGGTTCTTCTTTTGAGTTTGGCTTGTTTTAGCAACTAGAAAACTAAAGTATGCATAGTTGAAGTAGCTGCTCAGATGGTTTTAGTATCAGCAAAGCATACTAGAAGTGCTCTCAGAAAATTAAGGTGATATTTGAATAATTTTCTTTTTCTTTTTTTTTGTTCACAATATTGCAATGCCCATACTCTTCTCTTTAGTCAGGACCAGTAAAATAGTCTATGGTTGCCCTCTGAAATAAGCCTATTGAAATATTTTAAGGTTATATTGGACTCCCAATATGTGGTGTTTTGTCATTTCCCTCAAGCACTTTAACCTGATTTGCACATGAGGGTCTTAGTCATATTCCAGGTACCTGGGCTCAAGTCCACTTTCCTTTCTCACTTTCTTTGCTTAGACCCACAGCAGCTCTCAGTCTATTCTTCTAGAGATCACAAAGTCTGGAGTTGCTGTTGCTTGTTTGTTTTTAAAATGTATTCTCAAGGATTTTATAAATTGAATTCTGTTCAAGTCAAAAGAAAGAAGCAATTTAGGATTACTTTTTTTTTAATGTTCACACGTAGTTCATTCTTCAACTAGTTCTACTATCAATGTCATGAAATTGCCTTTTAGAAACTGTTAACAAAGACCTTTGAGTGGACATTTTTCAGACTAATTAGCTTCTTGATGTTTTTGTTGTTGCTGATGATGACCATTAGACTTCCCAGATTTCTATTGGCCTTTCTACTCAGCCCACACACCCCGTGAGCAGAAGAACATTTTCCCCTTATGGTTGATTAGTTGTAGTCAGTTGGTTTTATTTATATATTTGCTAACTAATAGCCCTTATACTGTACATATTCATGCACATGTTTAATTTTAAACAACTTAATCATCTAAGGTGAATTTTAAGCAGCTTTGGGAGGCAAAAATGTTGAATGTTATCATTAAATATAAGGGTCTTGACAATGAGATTTCAATGCATCAAATTCTTATCATTATTGTATCAGTATAGCTTCATCATCATAACACGGGGGGGGGGGGGGGGGGGGGGGGGGGGGGGGC
>WTSP01017740.1:0-57151 GCA_025331215.1 Actenoides lindsayi | reverse complement strand
GCAGTCATAACACGGGTGTGTTATCAACACCCTCCAGCTCCCAGTACTGCAGCATAAGGGCTGGATGGGGAAAAGCAACTCAGCCAGACCCATTACAAGCTCACAGAAATTACAGCATTATCTTCTCACTAAACTAACTACATTAGGTCACCAAATGCTGTATTTAAGACAGTAGAGCAGCTTGTATGATATTAGTCCTCTTTTCATCAAAGCAATAGGGTCAAATTCACAAATGAAAAATTGACAATTCTTACTCACTTGGAACCACACCCTACCACACAGTAGTGGGATTGTCCATATTATAGCTGAGTACTGAGGCTGTTAACACTGAACTAAAGTCTCTTATGTGATATTAGTTCATGTTATTATTTTCACTGCTGGTAAATTTAATATATCTATGTAAAATAATCCTTTTTATTTCATGGTACATAAAAAAATCAGAACTGTTCAATTTCCTAAGCCAATAATCAAGGAGAGCCTAAATAAATGAGTACGTAATTATTGCACTTGACTATACAACTACGCAGTGCTTCAGATGTCATTGGGTTGCAAGTAAAGTACTAGAAGTGCTTTCATGCAGTTAATTGAACATGAAACCACGATGTTTACTGTACAACGCTACATATAAGTCCAGGACACATTAGGTACCCACAAAATTTTGGTTACTAATGGTAATATTTATTTTCTTTGCGTCTGTTTGTTCTGTTGATTTTAGTTCTGTACTTTTTTTAAGATGTCATCATTGTGATTATATTGCAAGGTATTGCCTCAAGATGGGTTTGATCTGGAGACTAAAATTTATTCTATCATCTTCTGGCAGCTGATTCCACGTAGTAGTGCGTGGTGGTGAAAATGACATTTTATATATACAGCAGCAGTTAAAAACTATATTGGAATTTCTGTACAAGTACAGGTTTGTGTTGCAGTCTACTGGCAAACCCACCAAGTCTTGGGAAATGATTGGCATTCCTGATTGTCTCTTCTCTTCTGTTCAACCAGCTCATTTGTCCTACAAACTTGTTATTGTTGCAGACTATATTGTACTCTCCTATTACACTCTGCCCCTTCTCTTTAACAACTGTGATTTCTTTTGTAACACAAAGACAGTGTTTGATATGTTTTATGGAAAGTATTGCAAAATTATATTCTTGATATTTCTTGGACATGAGCTTGGCAGTATTATCACAATAAACTTGTTAATCATTAAGAACAGTGTACTAAAATGAAAAATGGATTGTAAGTCAAATCAATTTCCATTAATTAACATTTAATAATCATGATTTTTATTTATAGTCAAGATATTTTCTCTTGCTCTTTCATGTACAAGGCCATGCAGCGATTATCCTGCTTGACTAACCTGATCTTCCTCTATGGCAAGGTCACCTGCTTAGTGGATGAGGGAGAGGCTGTGGATATTGTTACCTGGACTTTAGTAAAGCTTTTGACAGTGTGTACCACAGCATTCTCCTGGAGAAACTGTCTGCTTATGGCTTAGATGGGTGTACACTTTTCTGGGTAAAAAACTGTCTGGGTGACCGGGCCCAAAGAGTTGTGGTGAATGGAGTTAAATCCAGTTGGCAGCTGGTCACAAGTGATGTTCCACAGGGCTCAGTAGTGGGGCCTGTTCTGTTTAATATCTTTATCAATGATCTGGAAGAAGGAATCAAGGCCACCCTCAGTAAACTTGAAGATGACATCAAGCTGGGTGGGAAAGCTGATGTGCTTGAGTGAACAAAAGCTGTATTCAGCTATTTGGAATGAACATTTCACACCTCTGTATATCAAGATGGGTTTAACATTTCAGATCTGAAAGTTATTCTGTTTTTTGAATGTCAAGACTTTAAGCCATTAGGGATTTTGAATGTCAGAAGTTTAAGCCTATTAGGGATTCTGCAATAATGTAATAACTTTTTTCTTTATTTTGCTTCTCTGTTTGAAATGGTCTTAAATGCTACATCAAAAAGAAGGAAAGACATAGCATATGAATTAGATAATTTGGGGGATAAAAAACCTCTCTGACACATGCAGGGAGAAACCCTGTAGTGTAGCCTTTTGAGAATGAAGCATACTAACATGCTTACCTCCTCATGGAATAGAAATTGCATAATTAGAGTCCTTGTGAAATACAGTCTTAGGTAGTTATTTGAGACTAAAATCTTCATACTGCCTCCCTTTATTGCAGTTCTTACTGCACAACTCAGGAAAGTGGTTTAATCTTTTAATTAGGGCACTGGCCCTAATTACTAGCAAAAAAGTCTGGTTTTATACCAGCTGATGCTGTTGTAGTTATGTGGGAAGAATTAGTGCTGCTGTGGGTCAGCTTCCAGGTTCCTATTACTGCTGCTTAGACTAGTGGTGCAATTGTTCAGAGATTATAATAAATATCAGTGTAGACCCAGCTAATGAACCTGGTGTATCAAGAGGATCCTCAGAAGAATCCCTTGTCAAATGTCTCACTGAAGGATGAGTAGCTCCCTTTCTCTCTGTAATGTGGCAGTAGAGTTTCCCTCTGCTGCTTCCTGTAAATAGTGTTCTTGGAAAGGAGGTTGACTTAACATTAATACAGTTCAAAATGGAGGAGATGAGCACTGTTGTTTACTACAGTCCATTGGAGAGCAATATGACCAAAGCTGGGCATATGTTTGAAAAAAGTGAATTAAGCATGCTATACACCTTTGTAACTCAATGCAAAGCATTACCAGTGGCCACTGCACACTCTTCCTTTTTAAATGGTCATTACAAATGTTCTCTTTTCACCTATTCTTTGTATTTGTGTATCTTCCACCAAAAAAGCTGCCTTATGGTGTTCTTGTTTTCTTACAAATTTCAACAGACATTGTAATTCTTACCCTAAAAATGATGAAGTTATTAGCAAATGTCTCATTGCCTTGTTCCTGAGAGCCCATATGAGTAATTTTATATTTGCTAGGAAGCAACATAAATCACAGGTTAATCTATTTTTATGACAAAGATGTTTTCATTCTATTTTATATTTACACCTTGATAGTTTAAGTTTTCTAGTTATCTACCTAAGCAAGGTTCTGAATCAAAGAATTAACTTATTTTAGAATAAAGCAGTTTCTTCTTCCCCCTTTAAAAAGAGACAGGAAATACTTCTCTCGAAACACATTATTTCTGTTGTCAGCCAGCAATCATCACTGAGACCACACTGATTAAGAAAATCCAGTTGTATCAAATTAACTGCTAAGCCACTATAATTTACAATTCTACTCCATGACTAATTCTTTTAGTAAACTTTAAACACAATTAAAATTAAATTTTACAGTGTTTATTGGAAATTATTTTCCAGCATAAACCCTGAATTATACTTAGAAAAAATTAGAATCTGCTTTCCTCATATGTGGAGATCAATGCAAATCATGCCAGTCATAGCTACATTTAATAAGTACTGAGAGACAGCAAACTATACTTCATGATTTTCTACCTCTTATTTGGAACAATTAACACAGCATGAAATTCTAATGGTTGTCTTTGAAAAATTACTACCAGTTGGACAGATATGTACTTTTACAGTAATATGCTACTGAGAGGGTAGGAGAAAATAAGTATGCTTCATATATGTGTATCTGTAAGTTCATAATTACACAGAGGTATTGAATACTAAAAGTGGCAGGAGTCTGTGCTTTGCTGATGAAGATTTGGAGTCAAACTGAGATGGTGGATGTAGGAAAGGATTGTCACACAAGACCTTTTTCATTATATATATGTATAGTAAATATAGCATAACAATTCATTGTGTTAAATATAAAAAACAAAGTCAAACAACACAAAGATAGGTTTGTAGCCTCACTTTTTCTCCCTAACTTTTTCTTGTCTTTTCTTTTACATATATATACTATGAAGCTGTCATTGGATATCACTGGATAGTCTTCTTTTCCTAAAGGACTTCTACAATTATTTTTCTAAAATTCTTTTGATGTAAGAGTCTTTTAGTAGTACTTTAGCATTTATTTCTTTGATAGGCTCAGTGTGGAATTTAAATAAAATGGAACACCCTATTTTTCAAAAAAATTTCAGAGAGGTACGCACCTGACAATATGAATGTTACTCTCTATTTGAAAAAGTGTTTCAAGAAGCCTTCACTGAGTTCTAGAAGGTCAAGAAAGTTTATGAATTGCCTGTTGATATTGCTATGAATGTCTTTGGAAATAACCATGTAGCATTTCTACAATTAATAACAACAACAAAAAAATGTTGTTTAACCACCTAGCTAGTTATATACAATAACAGATTGCACATTTATTCAGGAAAAACAAAATATGAAAAAGCCAATTATGTTTCAATATTTCTTAAAATAAATCCACAGTTAAGACTTTTACAAATATCGTGAATGATAGCATGAAACTTATGTAATGTCATCTAATCCAGAAATAGATTACATTCTACATCCTTCACATTTTCTTGGAAATTTATTTGTTTAAACATAATTTTGATGTCAGATTCTTTTTTTCTGGAACACGGGAAGAGGCCTGTGGATATATCACAGATTCACACCAGATCATACAATTTTTGACACCTATTGAGATTATGTTGTCCAACCTCTCTGCTCACAATAAGTCAGCTACAGCAGACAGCTCAGGGTCATGGACTGGCAAAACTGGGAGTGGGGGTTTCTGGGCCATTGGGCAGGTACAAGAGATTCCGCAGTGAGACTGGCAGAGCTGGTAAAGCCTGTTGGTGCTCTGTGGGCCCTAATCATTTTTTTCTTTTTTTGATTTCTGTAAAACTTCTGCTACATAATATTGTCCAGCATCTTCATTAATGACCTGGATGATGGGGCAAAGTGCACCCTAAGGAAGTTTGCAGACAATAAGAGACTGGGATGATAAATCTAATGCTCATCCTACTGTTCAGAGGAATCTCAGCAGGCTGAAGAAGGCATTAGACAGGAACCTGAAGAAGTTGAACTAAGTCCTGCCCCCAGGGAGGAAGCCCTGAGGATGAGAAGCATGTTTTTACTGATCTTAGGCACTTCTACTACTAGGGAGTTGCTAAGTGAAACTTCGGTAGGAGGGTACATTTTGGGTGAATCATAGAATTGTCAGGGTTGGAAGGGACCTTAAAGATCATCTAGTTCCAATCCTCCCTGCCTTGGGCAGGGACACCTCCCACTAGAGCTGGTTGCTCAGAGCCCCATCCAGCCTGGTCTTAAAAACTTCCAAGCATGGGGCTTTCACCACCTCTCTGGGCAACCTCTTCCAGTGTCTCACCACCCTCATGGTAAAGAACTTCTTCCTAATGTCTAACCTGAATCGACCTATCTCTAGCTTTAATCCATTCCCTCTAGTCCTATTACTGCCCGACAGCCTAAAAGGTCCCTCCCCAGCTTTCTTGTAGGCCCCCTTCAGATACTGGAAGGCCACAATAAGGTCTCCCCAGAGCCTTCTCTTTTCCAGACTGAACAACCCCAACTCTCTCAGTCTGTCCCCATAGGAGAGGTGCTCCAGCCCTCTGATCATCCTCGTGGCCCTTCTCTGGACATGTTCCCTGGGATGGCATCCCTTCCCTCTAGCGTGTCAGCCACCCCACACAGCTTGGTGTCATTGGCAAACTTGCTGAGGGTGAGCTCAATGCCACTGTCCATGTCACTGGCGAAGATGTTAAACAAGACTGGTCCCACTACTGATCCTTGAGGGACTCCACTTGTCACTGGTCTCCACTTGCATACCGACCCATTGACAACCACTCTTTGGGAGTGGACGTCAAGCCAGTTCTTTATCCACCAAATTGTCCATCCATCAAATCCATATTTCACCAGCTTGGAGACCAGCATGTCATGTGGGACAGTGTCAAAGGCTTAACCTACTCTAATCATCTTAACTTCCTGTAATAAATAGCAGTCTTTAAAAATGCAAATTTCTCTCCATTTTCTCTCCAAATTTCTCTCTTTCAATGCAAATTTCTCTCCATAATTCTTAAAAAAAAATAAGCTTCATAAAATAGTTATAACTTCATGTGATATACTTCTGCACTTCCTTATTCAAGCACATGAACAAGATTTCTAGCCTCGTATTTCTGAGTTTAGAGTTGAGATGTTTATCTGTACTGCACATACCTTGTGAACTTCTGCTCTTCCAATATGCTTTACAGCAGAACTTTTCTAAACTTGTTGCAGCTCATAGTGATAAAATTCTCAATACTCCTCTGAGATAACAAAACTTCATGTATTACCTCTGTGGCAGATCTCAGCTCTTCCCTGCATTTTTGTGAGTTTATTTTAAGGAAAAAAAAAGTTTGATGAACTTGAGATATGTGGTTGGGTGTAGAAACTACTTGTGATATTGATTAAAGCCTACCAGGAAATGGCCTTGGTAAAAGCATAATTTTCATGAAGGATACATTTGTTGATGTATCTTAAGTATTATATGAGAATCATTATCTTGCAGAATTGTTCTTGATATTTCTTATATAAAAAGGCTTGGGTTTTTTTCAGGTTGGAAAGCCTATCCATTTGAAAGCAAAACTGTGTTTTGGTCAGAAATAATTAAAAATCAGAAACAATCAGTACTGTATTTTCCACCTAATGGGAATTTCTACATTTTAGATATGAGATCTTATGTACAAACTAGTGTTTCCCGAAACGTGTTTTGAGACAGGATTATCAGTGCACAGGTAGGTCACTGAACTTGGAATAAGAATAAGGAAGAGACACGTTTGTTTCTTCACTTAGCACTTCCAAAAGTCATGAATTTCCCCTCTTCCTTCTGCTTTGAATTTTGCTAAGGAGTTCCTCAATCAGCTGGGAGTCAGCAAAACATTAGCATCAACGAGTTCATTCCCACACAAATTGGCTCATTATCATGCTGAATTTCAGTGTTTTGTGACAGTCATGAACTCAGTCCTCCTGCAAGGAGTATTCATGTTCTTACCTCACTCAAAAGTGGTGGAGAGGAGGAGGTAAATAATAACTATAAAATAATAAAATGACCTAAAAATGTCCCAGTTCACTGAAGTATCAAACACCGTGGTTCCTCTGTAGTTAGTTTTAGAGAACTCTGAGTACAGTATTTGTTCATTTGTCAGAGTGCACTAACTCTGCCTGGTAGCTCATGAAAACCCAGAATCTGACTTTGCAAATTTCATAAAGGAGATCTGATTTCAATTTTGTAGCAAAATATCTGACCCTAATTATTATAATTGCATAGAAATACACTCAAATGGAAATACTTTGTGGCAAAAATATTTTTGTAGTACCCAAATAACCTTCCAATGGTTCTCTCATTATCTGATGCAGATTTGCTGTTTTACACAATGCCAAATCTATTTGTGCCATAGCTATCAGATTAATGATCCTGCTGGTGGTTCAAGCTTTCTTAGAACCAATACAGAATGTCAAGCTACTGGTGATCTTTTTGAAGTGAGACATTATGTTCATTTCCCTTCAGACCTCTGATTCTGTACTTAACCCATTTGTAACCCACTGTGATTATGCCCAGCAGGCTTATGAACTGTATTTCAGTTATACTCCTGCAGGCTTCTTTTGTCTCATAAAGCCTCATAGGATAAAGTAAGTATGCTTTATTCCATCATTCCAATCAGATTCATAATGCAGATGCAGATTAGTCAGTCTATTTCATTATATCCTTGCTTCATGTCAGTTCTGGAGTGGCTTGAATTTGTCCTGTGACCTGAGATTACAGTTGTCTCTCTATCTTTTACCTTCCCTATAGGTCAGGCCTGTGAGCATAAGTAGTTCTTTTTTCCCAGGGAAAAAACTATCATGAGGCTTCTTATGGCTATTAAGATTTGCATTAATTACCACCAGCTATGACCATGGCAGCACAACTGTGCATTAATAACTTTGAAAAATCTATGTCCATAATATACATCACATGCTAATATAATATTCTTTGACAATTCTGTCCCTCCAAAGTCTTCTGTCTGTCACAACGTAATAAATCCACATTTTCTAGTATACTAATGTATCTAATATGGTGTTTTTTTTCAGACTGAAGATCCATGATGTTTGGATGTTTATTCAGTTTGAAACTCAGGGTTTCAAACTGAATAAAACACAATGGTCTTTTCTGCTCCTTAAATCATTGGTAAGTATTTATCTGTCAGTTTTAGGGTCTAAATACTTATCAAGTATATATGAAAACACAAGAAGTGATGCTGTGCTCCTCATTTACTGTCATATTTATTATTGGTGAGCAATAATACTCTTGTTCCTACAATGTTATGGGAGCCCCCAGACTGTGTATTTCCAGTTTGCTGCCTATTACTCCAATAAGTGATACATGTATATGCATAATATGTGAGAAAACCTAAATGTCTTTTAAATTTTATCCCATCAGTTAAAAATAGTGACTGAACTCAAAAAAAAAACTATCCAATGTTAAACTTTTAATTAATAATACAAGCTTAGGAATGGATATTTGGGTTAAGTGTTGCTGAAAAGATTTTGGAGTATCTGTTTAAAAACATTATCTGACATGCTGGTATTACCAGTTCAGATTTTAAATACTTATATTATTATAGTATGTGCTATGAAAGTTTGTGCAGTTAAGTTGTTGCATATTTCCACATTTTATTGCTTCAGAAACCCATACATTTTTCCACTTTATTGAGTTCTTGAGGATTTCTTTTAAGCAGTAATAACCTCTCTTATGTTTCTACAAATTGCTAAGGCATTTTATCCAGGGAACTCTTTTGTTCTTGTCGTGGATTAACCTAAACAAATCTTTTCTTTTTTTTTGTCCCTCCAGTTCTTTCCCACTAAAGGCTGTCATTCTCCAATATCATCAAACTTTCCACTAATTCTGTAAATTTCAATAGCATCCTTGAAGGCAGAGTCAGTGTCTGCCAGTATTACAGAATTAGAGCTCTCTACTACATGAGCATGGGTGGTTTGGATGTGTTGACCTTTTTGTCAGCAAGTGATTTTTCCATTTCACTGAGTTGCACTGAAGGTTAAAATATATTTCGGATTGAAAGCAGAATCTAACACTTCCTTACATTTTTATTGTGATGAATCCTTATGGTCTTTAGCAGGCATGGACTTGCACATTCACCTATAATTTGGACATTCCATATCTCAGCTAGAATCATAAAGTATAACTGTTAAAAATGTTAGACTATGAAGAAAGACCTACTGCAATCTGACTGATAAACAATCCTGTGGAATTTGCATTCTTACTTCAGCATCGAATTTAGCTAATTTACAAGGTCATCAAGTTGTTTGTTGACTTAATTGATAGAGAAGCTTATACCTTCCATTATTCTGGGGTTTGGTTCCATATCTAAATAGACATTTAATTTAAATACACAATTTGAGAGTAATGATCTTAACTTTTAAAGTTGAATATTGCATTTTCTTTGACAATCAGTTTCAAGCCATCTTAGAGGCTAAGAAACACCTTTTTTCTGTTCCAAGGATGCCTACTCTTTGCTGGACTCTGAGCTTCTATCCTTATTAAGAGTAAATCCCATTAGCATTTTATAATAGCATCAGCCCAGGAGGCATCCTTATTTCTCTGGATAAATGACTAATTGAAGAATATTTCATAAAATGTAATTGTTAAATACTTTCTCTATATACAACATGTAATATATTCTGGATAGACTGTAATAAGATAGATCAGGTAAGCATACATATCTGCATAAACATAAATTGTTCTGTTCTATATATAACTGATTAAGCATTATTGTAGTTCTCCATTTATTAGTGAAGAAAAGACATGTTCTTTTTAGTATTTGATTTAACAAGTCCAAGGCACAAAATTATCAGTTCTTCCCCTAACTGTAATTGTGTGGTTTAAAGCAGATGAAGTTTTATGTTTGCAGAGATTTGCACTTTGGAGGCTAAGAGCAATATATTGATTTATTAGATAGAGATCTCTGAAGAAGATTCCTTCAAAAAAGTGACCTCAGATGTTCATGTATCAGGCCATTCAGGAAAGGCAATAGCAGTAACACACGAATCTGTCCTGGTATTTTCTTTCGGTAGAATAATCAATAACTTTAAATGAAACTCTTATTGTAAAAGGATGTTGAAAAATGTGGGAGATGTTACTGAAATAAAATTCCTTTTATCTTGTAATGGACTGTTATAAGTTACCTTTGTGACATTATTGCCAGAAACTCTTGTAAAAGTGCATAATAAATGACAGTGTATAAATTTGCCAGATAATTAATATGACTCTGCGATATGAATGAAAAAAAATAATAAAAAATGTTGTGCAGTAACTTAATTCAAGCATAAAATTAGATTTTTTTACAGCCTGTAATAAGAGTGCTGTGCCCACTCCTTGTTTTGAAATGCACACAGCTGAACTGAGACCTGGCAAACTCTCTGCAATTTTCGACATTGCAATTTCAACACAGCCTAAATGAGAAAGTGTTCAGACCTCAGTCATACTAAGACTCTTAATATCTCTTACAGTGAAACAGAGAATGAAGCTCTTTGCTAAGAATCCAAGGCAGTCTGTATTGATAGTATATGGATAATTAAATCCCACACTTTAGAGGATTCTTTTTTCTCCAAGGGAATTTGGTTTGTATTTTGGGTTTTTTTTCCCCCCTCCCCACTTTAATTCACATCTGGCCAAATAATTTTTTCTCTAATACAAGAAATTTTGGCTACCTCTAGAAGTAGGGGAAACCTGAGCAGGTGACACAATTTTATGATTACTTTTTTTTTTAATCTTTCTTCTGAAGCATCAAGCAGGGTTTTAAAACTGAAACCAATATAGAGGCTTATCTTAAGCAGCTTCCCTGCACTGGAAGAGCAGCAGACATCTCCCTCTTACCACCCTACTTTCTGTCTGTAGGTGGCAAAGAAGACTTCATTGAAGCCTACAGAGGTAAGCTTGGTTCATTAAAAAGTTTTGGGGAGACAGATAAACCAGTTGTATTTCTCATCAGACACTAGGTCTGTGTAGAAACTAGATCTGTAATGTGTATTAAAAGTAACTTCAGAGAATAAATGTGTTAAGTTACAGCAAGAGGTGATGGCTCTTTCAACCTTTCAATGGGCCAGAGACAGGCTCAGTGGACAAGCTCCCTTCCAAGCTGAAGTGGTCAAGCATGTGGTTTTCACAGTGGTGGAAACAGGGGTCAAACATATGGTTGATCTTTCAGAGTGTTTTGGGAGTTGAGTCCTGCTGTTGAGGTGAGGCAGAAGAGGAGGGCCATGTAGTTATGCAGTAAGCTCCATGGCATGTGTCTCCCTAGAGTGATATTGTCTACTCCAATGTGATGCATCTTGCTCACGGGTTCATTTCCTGCCCTCCCTCCAGATACAGGACCCAGGGAAGTGTAGGTCATCAGAATCTTAGCACATCACCAAAGAGCTCTGGAAGACAGGTGGATGGGATGAGCAGAGAACAGTGTCAAATAAAGGAGAACCTGTATGCTGCAGAGACCCATGGACAGAGTGCAGACTGCAGCCATCCAAAGGTGAGAGTGGGATGAGATGTGGGGATTGGAACTTTTTGCCCCTGACCTCTATCCCGTAGAACACACAAAGAGAGTGCAGGAATGCAGCAGGATAGAGGGAAGATGACCAGTCAGTCCCTGGTAATCCAGGGCAGACGATCTGCAGAGGTGAATATGAGATGGAAGATGCTGCAGATTCCAGGGGATATGACTTGGATGAAGGGACAGTCTTTCCTTATCATGAAAGTCACTGTACAGGATCCTGGTCAAAACACCTCCAAGCATTCATATTAAATAAGAATATATCTCAAAATGTTTTAAGGATGGACTCTATCCTTTTTGTGATCTCTTGTCCTTCTTAGTCAATGATGTGGATTCAAGCCAAGGTTCATGTTGGCAGCCCTCAGCAATCTCCATGAGACTCTTCCATCTTTTTTTTTTTCCTGTTCTGCAGTCTCTTTGTCCCTTTTGCTCTAATAAAACTCCTGAAATGCATCATTCAGCTCATTTTGGATGCCTTCCAGATCCTGAACTTTAAAGTGCTCTGTAGTGTACTGAATGCTTCACATTCTGTAGGTAAATTGAAAGTGCTCTGCCATACAAAACCTTCCAACTCTTATGAGTCTAGAAATAAAAGCACAGAATTCCAAGTCACTTAGTACAAACGTTCAGATCAATTTTGGCACTGTTACCTGTTAAATATGTCCACACAAAAAAATTAATCTCCAGATAAAAATATCATTTAATGAAGTGAAATGAATTGAGTCAAAAGTAAAAGAAAATAACATAAAAAATGTCAATGGAGAGAAAAAAAAAAAAAGAGGATTTACCTGCAAGTCAGAGACAGCAGCTCACACAGATACTAGATTTAAAGGACCTAATTTTGATTGTCTTTTGCAACAGCAGCTTCCAAGATTATCAATGATCCTATCAGTGGGTAGCTAATGATGTAGAATGTGTTAATTTTTAACATTTGTTTGATGGCTATTTCAACACTTTTTAAATCCCCTTTCTTTGGATCTTCATACTATATTCCCTGGATTTTCTTCTTTTCAGCAGCCTTTTGTCTCTACCTTTGCCAGGTCTTGGGAGCACCACCTCTCTTGGCCATGGTTATCCTCCAGATCTTTGTTTGCCTTTAAGCAAGACTGGCCTCTCCTTGAGTTGTCAGTTTGCAAACCTCAACCTAAATCGGTTCCAGAAGTTTCTTCTCAATAGTTGAAGTATTTTTCTAGAATTATATAAATAAATTCACTAACATATTGATTGTTTCTTTTATATGCTAAGCAGCAGGTACTCAGACACTTAAAAAATCCCGCTGTAGTGGGGTCAGTTTGCTGAAGAGACCTGACTTTCAAAGACTTCTGAGCACTAAACCTTTGAAATAAAATATATTCTCTCTCCTTTCCTCGAAACTGATTTGCTATGCTAGTTTTTGTGCAACGCTATATAGTAAGAACTAAAATATTAATACTTATGTCTAAAAAAAAGCATTTTTTTTAATTATAGAAGATAGAAATTGTGGAGTATTAAAAACATTGAATGCTTTTGAGTCACATTTCACAAGCTCATTTTAGCCATAGCTGAAATTGAATCATCTTTTTGTTAATTTTTTTTCTCATTAATATCTTAGCGAGACAATATTATATTTTTTTAACACAGGGTAAATTTTGCTTTTACATGTGCTTCTGAAATCCTTCTGACCAAGTGTACGCCACACATTGAAAGAACATGAACTGATTTAGGATGTGATAAGATACAGACTCTGTGTGAGATGGCTCTGCATTGGCCAGAGCTTTGAAGCAGGTTTTATTGTGTCTCTTCCCTGAGATGAGCACATCGATATACCAGAAAAAAATTTGTAAGTCTGGAGCTATATTTTATGAAATCTGAAGCTGCAGAAAACCCCAGCTGTCTAGATAAGAAGGCACACGACACTTTCCTCCTTTATTGATCCTAGCAGCAGCCTTTTAAAAGAACTGTATAGAAATGTTAATGGCAAAGATGAACAACTGTGTACATTTACAGCATGTCCTATTTTCACTTTTCTCCCATGGGAAGTTTTATACTTACTTCTTAAATGTGATTTGCTTCTCTGCCTAATTGTATAGAGTATCTCCAAAACAAATTTCTTTCTTGCTTATTTGACATTGCATCTGGAATTTCTGTACACAGTAGCAAGATCACATGTGGATTCACCTGAATGTACAGACTTGTACTAATGATATTAGTCTGTGTTACATCATGAGCACTAAATATACCGTAACTGAATTATGGGAAAACCTCTACACTGTTTGATTACCAATAGAATTCAGTTCTAAAGAGAATGGATGCACAGAATGATGCAAAAAAGTACTATCAATTTGCTCCAATGAGTTTGTCTGCTAAAGGCAACTATATCAATTAAAGACTAGATCTTTTATTCAGAAAGATAGCTTGTTTTCTGGAGTTCTCAGTGTTTTTCAGACAATCTAGACAAGCAGTTTCTGAATTTCTCACTTTTCATGTGAGACAGTGTTTCCTGAAAGAGCTCAAGACTTATTGCTTTGTATTTGTGTTTGATAATTCACTCTCATGACACCTTGTGTAAATCTCCAGCTGATGTTTTCCTGGATTACTGTGTTTCAAACTGGTGCAAGGCTATAGTTTGTAAGCAGCGCTTTCAAATGGAGATGGTAAAAATGCCACAAGACAAATCCCTGGCGAGCAGTGACCCTTAGAAAGGGTTTGCTGCTTCTGCTACCTGGAGTCTGTCCAGATTCTCTGTCCCCTTTTTCAGTTGCAGAATTCCTAGTGACAGCTATGCATGCAGTGTCAGGCAGACTATTCACAGCTGTGACATGCTTTGACGATCTTGACTATATGCCAGTTGAGAAAATAGACACTATGAAAGCAAATATTTCTCTGTTGGATAAATCTCTGTATCCAAAAGGGTATTATGAAGCTGATTGCTGTCAAAAGATTCTTCCTGCTAAAGATTGAAAGGCAAGTGCAATGTGGCACCCTCATGGCCAATGGTGAGCATCCCAGGGAAATTCTGGTTTCCTGCAAATCTTTACAATTTTCAGTTTTCTTCTCTGCTTCTTAAGAGCAAAAGGTTTAGGTAAATGCTTGCAGCAGGATCACATCCTACTTGATATGCTTAAAGGAAAGGTATTATAAAAATTTTTAACTATTTTTCTAGACAGGTAAAGCTGCAGGGTTCAAATCCACACATATGTCAGGCTCTGCACCTAGTATTTTGTTAATATTCAAACTGTGCTTGTCTATCATACTATTATATCCAACTATGCTAAACTATAGTATTGTTCTTGTAACATCATAGTGGGGAAGCCAGGGGGGGAGGGAGGGGACATCAATCTATTCAAGAACAGCTCATCCTCGTGGCAAACAATTTGCCACACTTTCTAATACAGTGGAGATTTTCAGTTTTCTTTAAGAGTATGTACTTATTTTAACCCACTTCTGTGTAATCTAAGAGTAGCTTTGAAGCTGTATGAAAACCAAGTTGTTTAATTGTTGGAATTTGTGAATCAGTGACAAGATTTCTTTAGAAAGGGTTTCTTTAGAAAGGTTTTTCTGTCTTAGTAGAAAAGCAATCCTTGAGTTTTAGTGATAACCAAAAAGAGAAATATTTTTTAAAGTACATGTGCTGTTTTGAAATGGAATCAGGGAAAATACCAGTCTGTCATTAGGGATGACAAAATATTACTAAAATTATTAATCACTCCATCACTCTAAATTGCAAATCTCACATTTATAATGAGAAGAAAATATTGCATTGCCCATTCTCTCTTAGCCTAGTCCAAAACTTTAAGTAATCATAACACTTAAGCAATATTTCTCATCTGGGATTTTAATTTTGCAGAAAAAATATTGATGACATTTTTTCTTAATTTTTTTTCAGACGGTTTAGATTTTCTTGGACTGGCCCATTGCTGTGTCTTCTGAAGAGAAGATTTATTTTATCTGCTTTAGCTCTCCATTCATTCAGCGAAAACTCCAGAGATTCATGCTGTTACTGTAAGTGCATGAACTGGAAGCTTTCAGTCATCAAGTCGGAGATAAGAATCTGCGTAGAAAAGTTGCAAATAATCATCTTCAGAGTTGAGCTACTTCACTTCAAGCTTTGGAAAACTGTGAGTCTTTCTTTACTAAACATTTTTTACATGTTTTGAAGCAGTTGTTGGTTTGTTGACCTTTGTGATCTGGGTTTGTACTGGGGTTCCTCACATTGCTGAGTGTGAAATGAGGCCTTGATGAGCAGAGGCCTGAATGCCTACCTGCTTCTTTGATTAGAGCTGCTGGTGCCACAGTTACTTCAGCTATAAAAATCTCATTTGATGATACTACTCACACTTTAAGAACTTCTGCAGTGTCCATGAAAATCCACTTTATTCAAATATTTCTTGCTATAGGTATAAATGCTGAAAATGTCTTTTCTCCTATTGCCACTTATAACCACTAATATTTACTACAATTGGAGGAGACAAAGAGAGAAAAAAAACCTGCTGTAAGATGTCGGTTTTGTTTAATCCTGACATTACCAAAACTGCAGAAATGCCTTTAGATATAAAGAAAATGCAGGATATGGAATTCAGTACCCCTGAATTCATCACTTTGTCCTAGAGTCTAAATTTAAGCTGGTTATTTTAGAATTCTAGAAACAGTGATGGGTAACTCCAGAGGAGAAGTCCTAACATCTCTGTAAGGATAGAAAGGATGACTCTTTGTCTGTATCAGTTTTTCCTTCAGTGACTACGTAAGAAGACTAAGTGGCTATCTTAGACAATATGTAACTATTAAAAGATAAAGTTAAATGATCTTAATCCTGCCCTGGCAGACAATTTTTAATTCAATAGGCTTGTTGTTCTTCCGGATTATTTTTGTTCCTGATTTTTTTTTGTGTGTGTTGTTTTGTTTGTTTGTTTGTTTCCCATATATCATTAATATAAATTAATATTGAGGTGTTTCTGTTTTGTTTTGTTTTTTCTTTACCTTGAGAAATGTGATATTTTCTGAACAACAGTTATTTTTTAACTAATATTTTAAGAAGGAATACACGGAACAGAAAACAAAAGCATGTTTTTTATAGAACAATGATTTACATTGGTATAAAGGCAAATAGTCATAGAATTCTCACTGCAACCTCTAAAATACAAAATTTTGCATTCTCAGCTAAAACTAAGTAAATACTAATAATGACAATTCTAGGTAGAAATGCATCTGGTAAAGATGTATCAAATACGCATTTAGGAAGAGGATTTATAATTTATTTAATAATATTTTTGAAGCCAAGTGCAACCTTTGAAGAAGTGGTGAAAATTTCATAATCCACAATAACATCTAACTAAAATCTGTGGCTTGGTTACACAGCTATCATTTTGACTGAAACAAAATTAATTCTTTATTTTAGATTTAAATTTTTTTCATGTTTCGCTGAAAGGAGCACAGAGCAACATCAATAACAAATGAAGTTATGGTTAAAAATGTATGTACTTTCTCTATACCTACAAATGGAAAGCATCAGTAATTTTGAACATAGTGTGTTCACCCTCACCCAAATGTTTTTATTATCCCCAGCTGTGAAGAAATTTTACATTAGGTCTACATATGGAAGGCTATTTACATGTATTGCTAGATGCAGCCACATCTACAAGGGTGAAGAAACTGCAGTAGTTCTATCTTTAATAATTATCCAGTATGCAGTTCTGTTAGGGACAACTGTGAGCTTGGCTCAAGTAATGAGGATGAAAACTTATTTCACAAAGAGCCGTGGCAAATGTTCTGTAAATTTCATCACTGAAAGCCATCACCTGTGGTTTCCAATACACTGTGACTCATATTTTCAGTGGAAAGAAATATAGATATAGATACCTCTAGGTATTTCGTAAGAAATCTCTTAAGACTCTCCTAAGAAATATCTATAGATATACATTTTGTCCTAGTTGGGAAACCATTCTAACTGAACCATATTATGCCTACCTTTTCTAAAGGAGAGTGCTTGCAAACTGCAATCACTTGGTTGATTTTAATGACTTGTAAATTATATTGGCTTATATCCAGAAAGAGTTCCTGGAAGAGTTCCCCAAAATGCTCATGAGCACTACTCATTTGAGTGGGAAAACTGAAAGTGTTCTGCTCTGCTCCCTCATGTGCTTGAGCAGTAACTGAAGACACTAGGTTTGATATTTTAGCTCACTGGGAACACAGAAATTAATTCTAAGGCATTCACCTGCTAGAAACATTGGTAAATAGATTCCAGTTCTGAGTTCAAGACTATTTAATGCAGTACATTAAATACATATTCAGTGCTTGTTGATATGAGAAAGCCAAATTCACAAAGCAGAATTCACAATGTGGTGCATCATTTTTTTCTTATTTCCAATGGCAATGGTGGTGAAAAACTGACATAATAGGCAAAGTGGAGTGGAATAAAAAAGCAAGTTTGTTTTGCTGAAGAGGAAAAAAAACTGAAACAAAAATACTTGCTTCACAACAACTTATTATGATCTATCAAATATAGAAAGCAAGTGAAAATAAGAAATTTTTGTAAAAAGATCTGAAGAATAATCGTGTTCTCATTTAGCTTGAAATCAGAATTAAATTATCATATTAAAATAAGCCATTTTCAAGTAGAAAATTTTCATTGAGTAAATATGCAATTTCATAACAGAGGAAACTGCACAGGCAAGACTAACTGATTGCATACAGGACAAATGCAGAGTTTAAAGAAATTGTATGGAAAATAATAAATTTAGAGTAAACTTTCTATAACTCTTAGTAGTAATACGCAAGGGGAAAAAATTTCAGAGATAAACTGATTTTGGTTGTTAATGTTTTCCTTTCCACTTCAATAGAAACTGTAGAATGATTTTCTCATTGTTTTACCTCACCTCAGATTTTCTTCCACATTTTCCAATACCCTATCCAGTAGAGGTGACACAGTTTCCAAATAGTAACAAAAATTAATAATCAGCCTCATGAAGGTCAACAAGTCAAAGTTCAAGGTCCTGTACATGGGTTGGAGCAATCTCAAACACAAATACAAGCTGGGCAGAGTATGGATCGAGAGCAGTCCTGAGGAGAAAGACCTGGGGTTGATGGTTGATGAAAAGCTCGATGTGAGCCAACAATGTGCAAGTGCAGCCCAGAAAGCCAACCGTATCATGGGCTGCATCAAAAGAGATGTGGCCAGCAGGTCAAGGGAGGTGATTCTTCCCTTTTACTTTGCTTTCATGAGACCCCACCTGGAATACTGTGTCCAGCTATGTGGCCCCCAACCTAAGAAGGACATGGACCTGTTGGAGCAGATCCAGAGGAGGTCCACAAAAATGATCAGAGGGACAGAACACCTCTCCTGTGAGGACAGGATGAGAGAGTTGGGTCTGTTCAGCCTGGAGAAGAGAAGGCTCTGGGGAAACCTTATTGCAGCCTTCCAGTATCTGAAGGGGGCCTACAAAGAAGCTAGGGAGGAACTTTTTACAAGGGTAATGGATTCAAACTGGAAGAGGGGAGATTGAGATTAGAAATTAGAAATTCTTCACTGTGAGGGTGGTGTGACACCGGAACAGGTTGCCCAGGGACGTTGTGGGTGCTCCATCACTGCATGTGTACAAGAGTAGGTTGGACGGGGCTTTGAGCAACCTGGTCTAGTGGGAGGTGTCCCTGCCCATGGCAGGGGGGTTGGAACTAGATGATCTTTAAGGTCTCTTTCAACTGACAGCATTCTATGATTCTATGAAAATGTCTGACCCTAAATGATGTTACTGCTTCTTATTCCATGAGCTACAGTAAGCATAATTAAACAGAAGTGTGAAGTAACAGTTAAGCTGCAGTTCTTGGGGTGAAGGGCTAGATAATAAGGAAAAACTGGGAGATTACTTCACCTCTGTAATATGTTCATTACTCTGTGTGAGACAATTGTTTCTCTTACTGGAGAACACTATGGAACCATCTAACCTGGAAAAAGATCCAAGTTTGAACACCGATATCATAGACATCCTATGTATTTAGTTTATGAGAATTTCAGAACTGTCTATCAGAAAATTACTTTTGTTATCTAGTTGATTAGATGTGTAAATAAGCTCACATTCACAGCAGGAAAGATATTTCTCCTTTGTTACCTTTTCTGTAGCAGAAAAGGGATTTTATTGCTTTTCATGCATAAAACTTTTTTTTTTTTCAATACTTGTTTCTCATGTGTATTTTGAGTTTGGGAAGAAAATAACTGCTTTAAAATCTTGAAATCTTGCATTTCAAGAGAGAGAAATACTTCTTTGGTAATGTTTCTATACAAAGCACAGCTTTTGAAAGTAGTTTTACATTTTCCCTACTTCCAAATCAGTAGACTTTGCACTTTCGTGTTTGTTCTGTGATAGATATTCTGACATAGGAATTGACTCATGTTTGGCAGTGTTAACTGAGAAGCTGCAATGTAATCAGCCTTCCTTTCTCCATTGTAGCATCTGTGCTGATTACTGGTACTACTCTTTACATGGTAAGAAAATGAAAGTCTATCACGCAATATCTACTTGGCTAATGAACAAAATGGAAATTACATTAATAAGATATGTCTAAAATTTCTGCTTCTTTATTGACATCACACCACAGATATTTCAAAGGGCAAGAAGGGATTGTGTGCACATGCTTTGTGTTGCCTAAGCTCTGCTTTGAGGTTTATCTGGATTCTTCAATGGGATAGAATATGCTAATTGGATGGATAGACTGAGGAAAGAAAAAAATAGGAGGGCACTGAATTGAAAGTTCTGATGAATGAGATGTTTTGCCAACAAGAATCAGTAATCGAGCACAATATTTAAAAAAGGGGAAATGGGTAAAATGAATGGGTAAATTCACTTTAAAAACAAATGGGTATTGGCTGTTAAAGTTTCTGTCTGTCATGAAATCTGCACTATGCGACATACATTCCTGTAGTATCAGGATTTGACAATGAATGAACTATATTTTTTTGTCAGCTTACTTGCAGACCTGTGAGATACTGATATCGGCTATCTGAAATTGAACTGTTGGAGATGGCTGCATGCAGACAAAATACAGATGCCTTTGAGCTGAAAAGTATACAATCTAAATAGCACCCTCTCAATAAAGAAAACATGGTTATGCTCTTCCAGCATAATTTACACAAAAATTGTTCAACCTTGAATATTTCTTGTGAAACTTTTTCATTTCAGGTTTAAGTGCTACTTAGAATGGACAGGTATGTGATATAATACAATCAAGGCAGATGCAGAGTTCTGTACACTTTCTTGATATCCTAGTAAGAAACACTTGCTGCTTGTTCTGATACAGATTTGCATGTCCCCTAGCATGTGCTAAGCACAGATAGCTGACAGTTTCTTAGTCAGGTATTTCTCTTAACATTTTTGCCTAGGTTTTTCTTTACTCATTCACATGATAAAAAGAATTGGTGAGGGAAGAGAAACTCAGTTAAAATAAGTCTAGCTTTGGAGACAGCAGACTCAGTTCTGTGAGGCTCTGGACATAATGAGATTGGGTAAATGCAGGAGTAAATTTCACAAAAGGGCTAACTTCTTTCTCTAATACCAGCGTAAAGTTTAGACAGCAGCTGCTGCTATAGCATTACATTTGCTTAAGACAAGGTAAGTGGCCTCTAGGCACATTACAGCCATGTTACATGCCCCTAGAAAGAAAAAATCCAAGTTCTTGCACTTTTTTACTTCAGAATAATCTTTCTAAATTTAAACTTAGAAAGATAGCAAGGAAGTGTTGATTGCCAACATTTTGGGTATGATTAAGCTGTGAACTTTAAGTGAATGAGAGATCTCAGCCCTTACTCCATATGCACATTCCTACCACACCAGTGGCAGTTAATCTGGAGTTTATGAATCTATTGAGTGAACTGGATTAGCAAGGAGATCCAATTAAAATCTGCTCCTTTCATTCCATGGGTCAGTCTTCCATTGCATGATTTCAAATTACCTTTATTGAACCAACTTATTCTTCTGTCGTATAAATGTTTAATGGAATGCAAGACAGAACATCTGTCCTGATTAAACGACAGCAGATCATTTCCGTTTGCTTATACTGTTTTCATTGAATGAAATAAAATGGAAAGGACCCTCTGTCAGGACTACAGGACTCTGTCCCACATGTCTATAAAAATCTTTTACATTATTTGTTTCACACTTTTTCTAAGTACATTTTTAAGTCACTCAGTTATGCGATATACTTTTCCCTTTCTAATAGATTCTCATCTGGCAGTGCCTGACTCCACCCCATACTGCCTTCCAGTATCCAAATCTCCAAGACAACATCTGCTATCCTCCATCAGGCTTTTTGACACATCTGGTAGGTGTGAGTTCAGGTAGTGTCAGTACATTTCCTGCACAGCTGGTGTCAGGACTGCAAGTCAAAACCCTCTCAAACTCATAGTTAGCTCTCCATTGACCACAGTGGAATTTTGGTAAAAGCACTGCCACAGAATTTGCTTTGCAGAGCATCTTTTCTGTCTACTGGACGTTCTGTGTATACCTGAATTAAATTCTAAGATTCAGCTTAGTCTGTCATAAAATAACCAGAAAATAACAAAAAATGTTAAGTATCTTTGCAGTTTAACTTTCAACAGATTTTTGTGCTTTCATCCTGTTTTTAGCTCCAGATTTAAAGAGCTCAAGATTTTGTTTAAGTGACTTTTTTCTATTCCCATTGATTTTCTGGTAATTTTCACTTTTGCAAGAAAAATCAAACCAAATCTAAACAGAAAAAGTTGAAGTCAAACAAAACATTCTTTTTCTTTAACTAAAGTAAATGCATTTATTTTCTCATTTTGTAAATTAGAAACAAATACTTTTTTTTTAACATTTTTTTGTCTTTTTTTTTTCATGTTATAATTGATGGTAAATAGATTTCAATGACTCACACAGCTCAAGACTTGTAATTTCTTGTGAGACTTTTATGTTTATTGGGAGACATTAGTTCCCTCCTGTATGTTAATCCTTCTCCTGTCACTTCTGTGAAAGAAAATCTCTCATCTTCAGTCTTCATAGAACAGTATGCAAATCTATCATCTGTCCTACATACCACATGCTGTACACTTGCAAATGCACTTCTTTGGTACCTACAGCTGTAGTTAAGACATATGCATTTAGTCAACAGAGGAAAAACTTAACTTCTCAAAATACAGTCTTTTTTCTTCAGTTGGAGCCTTTTTTGACCTATTTGACTTTGCTTTGAAGATTTTTTGTTGTTAACAGTGAAATAAGAGTAGAATGTATATACTTTTTCTTCATTTTATATGAATGTTTAAAAGTATAAACATGTTTGAATGTCCTGCTACCTTGATGACTGGCTGCTTTAAAATACTAAAGTGAACCAGCAGACTTTGTTGGCAGAGGTCTAGTATTTATGCAGCTTGACCGAAAATACCCACTTGATAGCAGAGTTTGGTTTACCAATACCTCTCCTCAGGTATTTTGGACAAACAAAAATCACAATACATGAAAGTCAAGAGATTGGACACTAGCAGAACAAGGAAGCTTGCAAACTATATGAGATACAGATAACAGAAGGTTACAGAATTCTGTGAACAAATCACACAAAAGAGGATCATCAGATTTGTTTACATTAGAGTCATGAGTTTGCAAGAGTGTCTGCAAAAATTGTTGAAAGAAAAAAGTACAGGACATGTAATTGTATTTTTTTCAAAATTCAAAGGAAGTATGGAATGAGATGTTTTGGGGGGTTTTTTGTTAATATTTTTTGGCAAGTGGAGGGAGAGGCAGGGAAAAGGTTTACTGTTTTTATAAGCCCTTTCATCAGTCTCTTGACATCATGCCTTCAACATTTTGATATTTTTCCTAGACTTTTTGGAAGTCTGCAGTTATCACTTTCCATTTCCATACTAGAAATGTATTTAATATATAAAAATATGAATGAAATCATACATGCTGCCTGCATTTACTGGGCATTCCATGAAATTCATCTAGCTCTAGTTCCCTGTCTAGTGGGTACTCTGGTCTGTTGTGTTACATTGTCTACCCGGACTTTAGTAAAGCCTTTGACACCATCTCCCACAGCATTTTGGTAGACAGGCTTGTGGTTCATGCCTTAGACAGGTGTACTCTTCAATGGGTTAAAAACTGCTTGGATGGCCAGGTCCCGAGTGTTGTGGTGAATGTATTTAAATTCAGTTGGCAACCAGTCACAAGTGGTGTAACCCAGGGCTCTATTTTGGGGCCAGTCTTGTTTAATACCTTTATCAATGATCTGGATGAGGGGCTTGAGTGCAACCCCAGTAAGTTTGCAGATGACACCAAGTTAAGCAGGAGTGTTGATTTGCTCGAGGGTAGGAAGGCTCTGCATAGGGACATGGACAGGCTGGATTGGTGGACCAAGACCAATTGTATGTGGTTTAAAAAGGCCAAGTGCTGGGTCCCAGACTTTGGTCATAACAACCCCAGGCAATGCTGCAGGCTTGGGAATGAGCGGCTGGAAAGCTGCCTGGCAGAAATGGACCTGGGGGTGCTGGTTGACAGCTGACGGAACATGAATCAGCAGTGTGCCCAAGTGGCCTAGAAAGGCCAACAGCATCCTGGCCTGTAGCAAAAATAGTGTGTCCAGAAGGAGTAGAGAAGTGATGGTGCACCTGTACTCAGCACTGGTGAGGCCACAGCTTGAGTATTGTGTTCAGTTTTGGGTGCTGCAGTATAAGAAAGACATTGAGGTGCTAGAGCTGGTCCAGAGAAGGGTAATGAATCTCATGAGGGGTCTGGAGAATACGTCTTATGAGGAGTGGGTGAGGGACCTGGGATTGTTTAGTCTGGAGAAGAGGAGGCTGAGTGGAGACCTTACTACTCTGTACAAATACCTGAAAGGAGGTTGTAGTGAGGTGGGTGTTGGTCTCTTGTCCCAAGTAATTAGCGATACGATGAGAGGAAATGGGATTAAGTTGCGGCAGGGGAGTTTTAGATAGGATATCAGGAAAATGTCAAAGAACATGTAGATGTGGCTCCTCAGGACATGTTTTAGTGGTCGTGGTAGTGTTGGGTGGACTGTTAGAGTTGATGATCTTGAAGGTCTTTTCCAACCTTAGTGGTTCTGTGATTCTGTGATTGTTTTTGGAGTTGTAATGGAGTTTTAAACCAGCACTGTTTAAACAATGTATTTCTTGTCACACCCCACCAAGCCAGTTTTCTCTGCTTCAACCAAAATTAATTTATTGAGATGGGGTGGGGAAAAAAGCTTTTCTTTTTCTAATCAGCTTATTTTTTAAGGCAACTGAGTGCCAATATGAGAAGTAAGGGCTGAGTTGTGTGGTTAATATAAATCTTAAAATAGACAGAAATCTCCAGGACATAATCAGTGGTTTGGGGTTTTTTTATATGGAAAGGTCTGAACTACTGCCCTCTTCCTTCCTTTGTGTCTCACCACTGCATCTATGCCATTTCTCTTTGCAGGAAATGATCTTTCCAAGGACTTTAGGTCAAGTTCATTCCTTCTGTAATACTCTTCTCAGTGGCAGCTCTTCAGCTGAAATACGATTTGGATTGGGTGTTCTGTGTTTAATAAGCATTTTATGGCACACTTTGCAGTGATTTACTGCCTGAGATGATTGCTGTAATGTGTGCTTTCTTTACTAATAACTTCTGTTTTATCCCTGCTTAGTCTTAAAAAGGAGGAAAGCTCTATCTCTTTATATCCACCTGAAGCCAGAACTGAGATGCATGTTCGAGAGCTGCTAGTTACATGAGTGTAAGGGAGCTCTTCCCTAACTAATTTCCCTTACTCTTTCTACTGTTCTAGGAGAAGAGACTCGATGAAGGTCTGGTCCCTTTTTCAAAACAGAGCTGGCAGAGCACAGATGAATGGGTCTGGCATATACCAGGAAGTTTTAACCATGGCATTTTATAAACCTTTGGCTAGCAAATAACATGGTCATACAAAAATACAGATCCACTGCTGGTCTCCTTGAAGTCAATAGGGATTTTTTTAATGGACTTCAACTAGGCCAAGATTACACCAGTGTTATTTTTTTTATGTTTTGGTGTTACTTGAAGGGAAATAAGTGTTCTTTCTTGAGTGCTTTGTGCTTTCTCCAGTAAGAAAAAGTAACATTCTGAAAGGAATTGCAGCTCTTATGGTACAAGTGAGAAAAAAGCAAGAATGAACAAAAGAAAAGGAAAGTGCAATTTTCAGTGTCCTTGTCCTTTCTAAGAAGCAAAACTGTCTTCATACTGTGCTGTCCTTGCTCACTGTAGATAGCTCTCATTAGCTTTTGTAGCTGGGTATCTTAGAACTTCTTCATGGTGCATTTTATTTCACATACTTTGCTAGCAAAGCAAGAAATTTTATCCAAGTGTAGAGTGCTAGAAATAAACATATTTTGTAACTAATTTATGTACTAAGTCTGAAAGTGAGTGACATTTACAGACCTAATGTGTATAACTTTGAGTGATAAACCACAGCTTCTCTCTTCTGATTCTTTTGTTCTGTTTTTCCCTTGAAAATGATTGCTACAGTCTCATGACTCAGAAGCAAAGAATTTTTCACTATTCTTAGTGTCTTGCAAAAACATTTTTTGTTTGAAAATCTTTGTATTCTATGCAGTAAAGTGTGTAATTCTTTTAAGTTTTCAGATGTGATTTCCCTAACTTGCAGAGTATCTTTTTCTGTTACTTTTTGCCTTTATCTTTTCCCTCTCTGCTTTCCATTATCATGACTTTAGAATTATTAGAAACCTGCAATTCCTTCTCGTATTTTCTTAGTATCATAGTACAAATGTGTGTCTGTAGTACAAGAAACACCACTAACTTATAATACAGCTATTAACAGCATCATAAAAAGGCATTTGGAAGAATGAACCTCTGGATTGTTTCAGAAGGATTTATCAGTAATTCTGTAGTATGTGGAATTGAGGTTTATATTCGTTAACTAGGCCGCATTATTTTAATAATAAGATCAAAAAATAGTTACTTCAAAGTCTGTCATCTGAACTTTTTCTGCTGCACATACAGTATGTTACCCTCTCTTAGGTCCCAAAGCAATTTTCAAACTTCATATTTCTAATTCCAATATTTATTCTCAACTCAAAAATTATTATTGAGCATCAACTAATAGAACACCTTTCCCCTAATCGAAGATAGAGCAACAAAGGATTTCAGTCATGTCCATTCAACTTCCTCTCCTCCACACTGGGAGAATGGGAGGGGGAGGCTGTGTTGACAGTCACAGCTGACAGGCATGGTATTGACAAGTCTATACTGTCCTTAGAAGTGTTCTCTGGATACTACTTCTTTAAAGGAACTATTAAGTACTGTAAGAAGTCCCATAGGTAGAGGACTGCAACACCTTTTCTACAAACTAACTTTAGAGGATTGCACATCTTTGCAGTCCTTCACACAGTCAGTCACTTAGTTGCTGCTGCTTTTCATCTGTTCAAATCCATTTTCTCGATGACTGAAATGGTGAGCCAAATAGTTTACTGGCTGTGGTTCAACACATGTAACAAAAAAATGAATCCTGAAAGTGGTTTACTATTATCAAAGGATGTATAAGCACATACCAAGTAAAGGTTCATAGCAAAGTAATTAAATGGGAAAGAATATATGGATAGATCTCATGGATTTCATTAAACACCGAAGCATTTTCTCTTTTCCACTTCTTGAGTCCAAACCAGAATCTGAATAGTGTTTTATTAGAATAATAATAGCATAGAATCATAGAATGGTAGAGGTTGGAAGGGACCTCTGGAGATCATTGAGTCCAATCCCCCTGCCAACACAGGATCACCTAGGGCAGGCCACACAGGAACACATCCAGGCGGGTCTTGAAAGTCTCCAGAGAAGGAGACTCCACAGCCTCTCTGGACAGCCTGTTCCAGGCTCTGTCACCCTCATAGTAAAGACGTTTTTCCTCATGTTCAGGTGTAACTTCTTGTGTTTCACTTTGATACCATTACCTCTCACCCTATCACATAGCACCACTGAAAAGAGACTGGCCTCTTCCACTTGACACGCATCCTTCAGATATTTGTAAACATTAATAAGATCCCCTCACAGTCTTCTCTTTTCCAGGCTAAACAGCCCCAGGGCTCTCAGCCTTTCCTCATCAGAGAGATCTTCCAGTCCCTTCATCATCTTCGTAGCTCTCTGTCTCTATTTCACTTTGTCTCTTGAACTGGGGAGCCCAGAATTGAACACAATGCTCCGGATGTGGTCTCACTAGTGCAGAGTAGAGGGGGAAGAGAACTTCCTTCAACCTGCTGGACACACTCTTCTTTATGCACCCCAGGATACCATTGGTCTTCTTGGCTACAAGGGCACATTACTATTCCATGGATAACTTACTGTCCACCAGGACACCAAGGACCCTCTCCACGGAGCTGTTTTCCAGCAGGTCTACCCCTAACCTGTATTGATACCTGGTGGTATTCCTCCCCAGGTGTAGGACTCTACACTTGCCTGTGTTGAACTTCATTAGATTTGCCTTTACCCATCTCTCCAATCTGTCCAGATCTCGCTGGATGGCAGCACAGCCTTCCGGTGTATCAGCCACTCCTCCCACTTTTGTACCATCAGCAAACTTGCTGAGGGTACACTCTATCCCTTCATCCAGGTCATTGGTGAAGATGTTGAATAAGACCGGACCCAGAACTGACCCCTGGGGAACAGTGCTAGTTACGGGTCGCCAACTGGACTCTGCCCCACTGATCATGATAGGCTATGAAACCTATATTATGAGGCTCTAAGCAACCTGATCTAGTTGAGAATGTCCCTACTTACTGCAGGAGGGTTGGACTAGATGACCTTTGGATGTCTCTTCCAACCCAGGGCATTCTATGATTCTGTGATTATATTTACTACACATAGGTGTTTAAATAATTTGTAAGCCATTTGGTAATGCTAGTCAGGTCTTCTGTTGGGAGTTGTTTAAATATAAATAAAGATACATTGTGACATTCTTCCTCCTCCCTTGTTTTAAAGTGGTGATGAAGTCTGGGGCACCTTGGCAGCAATTAAAGCTTGCCTTCCTGAGACAAATTTAAATGCACATGAAAATCAGGTGTGGCCCTTAGGTTATGACAGTTTATCAGTACAGCCCATTATTGTGCTTAAGGGTGGCCTGTTTACAGCACTTATTGTTTGTCTTTTCTAACTTGACATTGTGTTTAGGTAACTTTCTCTGCTGCATGGTTCTGTGGGTTCTCATACTGATTCAATATTTTTGCCTACAACGACTAAACTTTTAGTTGCTGTGGACCCATTTTCAGTAAATTTTCATAGTCCTGTGCATCCGTTTCCCCACAGATACTGGCAATCATTAATAGGCTTCCTGATGGCTGAATTCTGAACAGTGGGTATAGCAAGCATTAAAATAAAATATCAGTGTAAAGCACTACCACACTGCATACCAGCATGCCCACATCGGTAAGTATTTTATCTTATCATTATTGTTTGCATATATGTTTACTGAAATCATGTATGCTTTTTATACTGTGTATAACTTGTAAATAAGCTATACTTTGCAAGTGACTGAGATTTTATGAACATGAGTGTTAGAGAGTAGAAGACAAAGAGGATCCTGAGAATGCTTAGGGTCTGAATTTCTCTTGTTCGTGGTATTCCAACATAAAATAATCACTCAGGTTTGGAATGAAACTCCATTCCTTGAACAAACATTTGTAAAGATACATCTAAAATAATTTATCATTTGATACTGTAACGGTACTTTTGGAAGTCATATGAAGTTAGACAAATGAGCTGACATATGGTTCCATGTGGTTGCAAAACTGACTCTAATGCGATTTAAGATGTGCATTGTTATTTTATTAGAATATAGATAAAATATCATAACCCATTTGATATCTGGTAGATCTGAAATCAATAACTACAATACTTGTTTTGCAAACACATGATCAGCCATGATACTGGAAGGCTCTATAACACTGAAGCACCACCTAATAGCACTTAAAAAACAGTTAATTACTAAAACACTACATTCAGCTACTTGAAGCTATTTTGTGAAACAAACTCTTTAGTGTTTCATGAGTACTTAAAATCTTTCAAAGAGCACTTGTGCTTTAACCCTGCTAGGCAGCTAAGCACCAGACAACCACCCCCTCTCAGTGAGATGGAAGAGAGAATCAGAAGGGTAAAAGTGAGAAAACTCATGGGTTGAGGTAAAGACAGTTTAATAGGTAAAGAAACCCAACCACCACACTCCCCGTCCAAAATATAACCCCAACCAACAACACCAAAACCAAGAACAAGTGATAAAAAAAGGTCTAACTCAAAACAATTGTTCATCACTAGCTGACCAATGCTCAACTATTTCATGAGCAATGCCAGACCCAATAAACTTATCCTCCAGCTTTTATTGCTGAGCACAGTGTTATATGGTATGGAGTACCCCTTTGGTCACTTGGGGTCAGCTGTCCTGGCTGTGTCCCCTCCCAACTTTTTGAGCAGCCTATACACTGACAGGCCAGAGTGAGAAACAGAAAAGGCCTCGTCAAGGTTTACGGTCAGGGCCATCCGCTAGACCTATAACAGATGCTCTCTTAACCCCTCTCCCTCCCCAAAGGGGAAGAGACAGGGAATAAGTGGGTCACCTGTCCTGTCTGCTCCTCCCCGCAGGTGCAGCCTTTTACTCTCTGCATCCCCCAGAGCGGCACATGGGATCCAGCAGTGGCCTTGGTCTGCACACCAATCCTTGGTAGTGGTTATCCCTGGAATGTTATCACTGGAGTGTTATCACTGCTAGAAGCAGACACTGTCTGCAAAAACATGCTGTTAACTTCAGAAAGTGCAGTTAGGTAGAAGAGAGTTGGCTGAAAAGTAAAATCACTGAACAGAAATAGTTCTGTTCTAACTCAAACCAGGACAGGCCTTAACACTGTGTGCACTGCTCAGCAATAGCTAAAACATCCCTATGTTATCAACAGTGTTTTCATCACAGATACAAAACACAGCACCATATAAGTACTATGAAGAAAATTAATTTTAATGCAGCCAAAACCAATACAGTATTCTAGCTTTAGAACAAAAAAGCATTTATTGCAATAATAATCAGATGACACGTGGAGCAAAAGTCCTGATAGGCCTTTTCTTCTTTGAGCGATTCATTTGTGAACATCCATTTTTTCTGGTGCTTAAGGTCATCTTCATATTTCAGCCATCAGTCTTGATTATTAGGCTTGATGTTACAAACATTTCTATATATTCTTAACTATTTTCTGCATAGCAAACTGTTGTTATTGACATCAACAAAGTTAAGCCATGCACAAGATTTTGTAGTTACTCAGGGCTAATGTTACTGTTGTAAAAACTTGTGTGATGTACAATGCTCTCAGCTACATATTATATTTCTTTCAGAGCAGGCAGGTGAGCTGGTGCTTTTTGGAGAGAAGAGAGCTTGTCAGAGAGCAAAGGTCCTCAAGAGTGTCCAGGAGACAGCAGCCCACCCTGTTCCTAGTCATCATAGCCAACTGGGCTGCAAGTTCGTAGTAATTTTTGTTTGTCTGGTTTTGTTCTGATTGATTTAGTCTTTGCCTAAAAGGCTAAGTATTGTTTCTACTCTAATAAAACATGGAGGAAGGGGAGGGTTGCTTTTTTTTGTAAGCTTAAGGACATATTAGTCTTTGGGGAACTTGATCCAGGGAAAAATTCTGAGGCATGACCATCTGAAAGTGATGACTGCTTCATGGTCCAAGCACAGCCTTCTGGAGCCATTTCAGAGTTGAGCTGGGTACTTTCTTGTACTGGTGCAATAAGAAAAAAAAAGTTGTTATCTACTCTCCTAAGCATAGCTGTTACTTTTCTTCAGAGCCATCCTGACAGAGTTTACTACGTCTTTTAGAAGAACATTAAGAGCCACAGCTCTGGTTTTGTTTCTTTTTTTTTTCTTTTTTTTTTTTTTTTTTTTATGTCATTGAAAATGATTGTAGCAATTTTGAAGCCTCTTTATGCTGCTAGCCCACTCTGCCCTTGACCTAATTAATTTCTAATTTTCTTTCTAAAGAAAACAATTCTGATTGCTACTTACCCTTTCTTAAAGGGTCAAGAGTCCTGAGTGTGTAGCCTGGTCAGCATTTATAGTGTAATGAGAAACAGTATCTATTTGATATTCAATGGTATTTGGTTTTTGTTTGTCTTTAAGTCTGTGTTTTCAAAACTAAGCCAAATACATTTTAGCTATTTTATACATGCTTTGTATTACCTGTTCTTGCTCTGTCTGGATTATTCCCACTCATTAGCCCAAGTAATGAAAAGCTATCTATGCTCTTTGTTATTGTATTTACTGGGGTGAGAGAGAGCTGTGGAAATCCTCTGAGGATTTTCACTTCACTGAAAAATTGGAAGTGTCACTTAGGGTCTTAACCTTGAGTTTCCAGCAGACCCATAACTTCTACTGTGATGGATCAGATCTGAGGTAGCTTTTTTTTTATTTATGACCTGACATTACTTTATCACAATTAAAAGGAGAGAGGGTATTACAAGGTCTTATACAGCCTTTTCCTTGTGAAAGGGATAACTGAAATTTTGGAAGTTTTAAATCAGAAATAGGATAAAAATTCCTATCAGTTTTTTGGTTGCATTAGTTTCTTTCAAGATGTACAGCGCTGTAAAGGCAGACAGTTGATTGCTATCTTCCCTGTTGGTGTAGAAAGCTTTCTCTTATGTGATCTTTCTTTATTCTTAATCTTCTATTTGTTAGTCTTCTTATTTGTTGATCTTGAATCCACTAAGGCCTTTTGCTTGTAAATGGCTGACAGGGGCTTGTGAAGAGCTAAGTGGAGCTTTGAGAGAGGGACTTGAGTACTTGCTTAAATGTCCTCCTAAAGTAAAAGAGAAATGCTTCTAAAATTAAAAAATCCTGATAGGCAGAGTGGAAGGGAAAGCAGGTGAAAACAATTGTTAGTTTTTGGACAACACTGGAGCTGGAAAACTGTTCCTTCACAGAATGTTAGGGGTTGGACGGGACCTCTGAATATCACCTAGTCCAACCCCACTGCCAGAGCAGGATCACCTAGAGTTGATCACACAGGAACAAGTCCAGGAGGTTTTTGAAAGTCTCCAGAGATGGAGATTCCACCACCTTTCTGTGCAGCCTGTTCCAGTGCTCTGTTATTTCTTCTCTGTTCAGCTGTACTGACTGGTGGCATTATGAACCAAATAGCATGGAGAAATTCTCTGCATGAGATGGCGAGCTCAGCTCCTGCAATTGGTGTTTTAAAACAAAGCTGGAAAGAACCTCAAATTATTTTCTGGTGTTAGTCTGAAAACTCAAAAGTTATTTGAAAGTTATTATGATAGTATTTGGATAGTGCCAATGAGGAGCAAGAGCTGACATCATCATCCTGTAAGAATCTTTGCAGTAATACGTGGGATACAAGATAGTTTAAATACAAGATAGTTTAAATCCTTGGGAAATGAAAATAATTGGATTTGGAGTTTGTACTTAGGAAACCACAGGGGTGATACGAACAGCTAGTTCAAGCATAGTCTATTACTTAACGCATACTAAACTAGGTTACACTACTGCAAACCAGCACATTGACCTCGATAATGAACTAGCTGTTGTTATCACCCCTATGTTTTCCTAAGAACAACATAATTAGCAACCATATTTAACACATTTTCTAAGTTAAGTTGATGTCTCTTACTTCATCATACCATCTTCTGCAGTTTTCTTAGGCCACCCATCAACTGATATAGTGACGTCTCTACTAACTGAACTTCCTGTTATCAGAAATGTAGATCCTAATATTATTACCTTCTTATTCCATTTTTTGTTTCTGAAGTGCTCCTAGGGATTGTGGCTTTTTTTTTGTTTTGATAGCTGCTATTAACAGCTCTTCCAAAATTTAGACAGAAAGATCATAGAATGATAAAACCATTTAGGTTGAAAAAGACCTTTAAGATCTCTGAGTTCAACCATTAACAGAACACTGCCAAGTCTATCACTTAAATTGTGTCCCTGAGTGCCACATCTGCATCTCCCCAGGGATGATGATTCCACTACTTCCCTAGGCAGCCTGTTACAATGCTTTACAATCCCGTTGGTGAGGAAATTTTTCCAAATATTGGATCTGAACCTCTCCTGGTACAACTTGAGACCATTACCTCCTGTCCTATTGTTATTCAGGAGAAGAGACTGACTTCACTACATCCTCCTTTCAGGTAGTTGTAGAGTGCAATAAATTCTTTCCTCTGCCTCCTTTTCTCCAGGCTAAACAACCTCATTTCTCTCAGCCACTCCTCATAAGGCTCATACTCTAGACCCTTCACCAGCTTTGTTGCCCTTCCTTGCACACACTCCAGCACCTCAATATCCTTTCTGCAGCAAGGGGCACAAAACTGAACACAGTGTTTGAGGTGCAGCCTCATCAGTGCTGAGTACAGTGGAACAATCACTTCCCTAGTTCTGCTGGCCACACTATTTCTGATGCAAATCAGGACACTATTTGCCTTGGGGAATGAATCTTTTCCCACTACAACACTAATGCTGTCTGACATCTCTCTTATGAGGAAAGGTTGAAAGACCTGGATCTGTTTAGCTTGGAGAAGAGAAGACTGAGAGGGGGTCTTATCAACACGTATAAATATCTAAAGGGTGAGTGTCAAGAGGATGGGGCCAGTCTCTTTTCAAGGCTGCCCAGTGAGAGAAGGAAGAACAATGGGCACAAACTGAAACACAGAAAGTTCCACCTATGCATAAGGGAAATTTTTACTTTGAGGGTGTCCAAGCACTGAACAGGCTGCACAGAGAGGCTGTTGAGTCCCCTTTCTGGGGATATTCAAAACCTGCCTGGACGCAATCCTGTGCAACCTGCTCTAGGTGAACCTCCTTTAGCAGCAGGGGTGTTGGACTGGATGATTTCCAGAGGTCCCTTCTAATCCCTAGTGTTCTGTGATTCTGTGACATTTTGCAATGAAATTATTAATAAGTAAAAATGAATGAAGCCCAAAATATTTAAAATCAAGCCTCAGTGTTCTGAAATACTGTGTGCCCAGAGTTTTAGACTGAATGTAGTACATTTTCCTAAGGAAAAGACACATCTGTTCCAGAAAGTGAAAAGCTGAAAATGAAGATATTTCACATCCCACACTTCTAGGGGAAAAGGGGAACTACAACAAACTACCAGTAATTCACCCTGTAGCACATGTGCAAAGCAATCAGATTTACGATTTTGTGGCATATGGTCACCTATCTGTATCTGAAACTGCACAGAAAAAATATCATTACACTCAGTGAAATTGCATTGAATAATTAAAACTTGGCTTCTTGCTCCAAGGCGTGCTGCATGCTAAGTTCCTTCAGCTTACGCATGAGCTAAGGGAATCATAAAAACTTTTCTATCATTGTGGCTCTTATTTCTATTTAAAAGCTTTTGCTTCAACTGCACTCCTGCTATTTTTTCTTTCTGCCCTTTGTGCAAGCTGAACTTCAGAACTTACTCAGATAGTTCATGTAGTTAAGCAGTGAGCAGCTGATTGTAATGTAGGTCAAGGATGATTAACTTCACTTATTTTTTGACTTCAATCACTTTTCCAAGCTTAATTATCAGAAGTGGTTATTACCTAGTTTATTTTAAAAATAAGCAAACAAACACAAACAAACCCCCAAAACTCTGCAAAGAATTAATAGCCTTAAACAGCAGGGTTGCAAATCAAAGTTTCAAAGTCAGTTGTCAGCTCTTACCACATTAGTATGCAAATGTAAAGTAGTTAACAGTCCTGGGTTTGGTTAGGATAGGGTTAATTTTCACCAGGAGCTGGGAGATGCCACAGCCAGGTGTCCTGGTCTGAGTGAGAACAGAACTAATTCTGTTCAGTGATTTTAATTAACTGCACTGTCTGAAGTCAGCAGCCTGTTCTCACAGTGTCTGCTTCTAGCAGTGGGAACACCCCATGTTTAGAGCTACTACCAAGGATTGGTGTGCAGACCAAGGCCACTGCTGGATCTTGTGTACCACATTGAGGGGTGCAGAAAATGAAAGGCTGCACCTACAGGGAGGAGAGGACAGAACAGGTGACCCTAAACTGACCAATGAGGCATTCCATCCCATATACATCATATTCAGTATAAAGCTGAGGAATCTGGAGGGTCTCTCTTCTTGAGGGCTCCTCTCCCATCTCTTTGCTCTCTCAAACCACTTTGCCAGCTTGGCTTGGCTCAGCTCAGGTTCTCTTTAGGTTCCTTCCTTGGAACATCCAAGGAGGACTCTGTCTGTTCTGCCTTCAGTTTGGATCTGTGTGTTCCTGAATCCAGTACCAGAATCCAGCTCCTGAACACAGCTCCCATCTGCTGCGGGGCCGAGTCTGGGACTCTCCCAGTACCTGCTCCACAGCATCAGTGGTGACGGTGATGTAATTGCCATCAGGGGGGTTGGGTTCCATACTGGTTTTGTATATATTAATTTATTGTTATTATTTTCATTAAAGCTGTTCTAGTTTCCTTTTCTAATCAATAAGTTTCTTTCCCTTATTCCCTTTCTCTTCCACTTTGGGGAGGGAGGGGGGTTAACAGAGAGCATCTGTTACAGATCTGAGGTGTGACCTAACCCTAAACCGTGACACCAGGATAGACAACTGAACTACCCAATGGGTTATTTGATACCATTCTGATGTCATGCCAGCTACATAAGGGTGGGGATGGGATGGGCAAAGTGTGGCTTGTTGTCATCTTGGGTGAGGTGAGTTTCTGGTGTAGATCATGTGATTGGGGCAGCTTTTGATGGGTGGTTTGTTCTATATTACTCATCTTATAATTTTTTTTATTACTATTGTTACTTCTCTTTTTGTGTTTTTCTATTAAATTCTCCTTATCTCAGCCCATGGGTTTTTGCCTTTTTCTCTGTATTTTCCCTACCATCCCAGTGGGAGGTGGGGTGTGGGTGTGTGTGAGTGGCCATGGGGTGCTCAGCTTCTGGCTGGTCTAAACCACGACATTAACAAAACTTAAGCACTAAGCTTACATATACAGTGTAACTTATCCTTTCTGGAAGGAATGGTTGATGTACAGTATTAAACCCCTTCTTAGGGGATTTATTAACTTGATGTGGTGAATTCTATCCTCAGCAGCAGTGAACACTACCAGCTGTGCAGGTAACTCCTGATTTTGGAAGGGCTGAACTATCCATTCTTAATGCTTACTGATGCATAGTGTACATTTCTGCTCCCTAGCCCCCAACACCAATCCTATGCTTTCATCCACTGCTATTTCCTTCCCTGTACATTTCTCTTTTAGAGTGTTATTATCTGAGACTAAGGAAGATGCAGATAATGCTGCAATATTCAAAGAAGTACTCAGTAGCTGAAATCAAGTATTGCTACTACTGTATAGAAAATGGAGAAAAATCTAAAAGACCCATAAGATAAAACAAAATGCTCTCTCAGTAAGAGAACTTCCTTGCTTCTCTATAAAATTGAGCCAAAATGCATTCAACAACCAACCCTCTTAGCACGTAAAATCAGAGCACCTGACAAACTGTAAACTGCTTGATTAGTTTCAATTACCAAATGGTCACCAGGTGTCTTGAGCCAATTAAAAGAGAAAGAGTAAGTTGTCACATTCTTTAACCCGTAAGTTAAAAGAGAGTGTTCAAGTTTTTGTTCACTGAGTATGAAAATTCAAAGGGATGTGGTTTGGGTTTTTTTTTGGTTTGGGGTTTTGGGGTTTTTTTTAATTGTACTAGAAACTGTGCTTTCCATTGGAAATAAAGTATTGGAGGAAGGCTTGGTCTGCATGAGGCGAGTGAACTCTTTGTCAGGAACCAAAATACAATGAGAAGTTTCCTGCTAAGGATATGTGGGGAAGGGGTAATGTAGGCCTGCCTTGGGACTTCAAGTTTTTGTTTAGAGTATAATGTGGTGAATCTGGCATAGTAGATATGGCCTTTGTGAGGTGAGTGGTGGCTGAGGTCCTGAAGGAATGAAAATTTCAGGAGTATCTTTCTTGAAGGCAGCAATACTTAAAGTATGCAATAGAATGCCTTTTGCTCTGTAGGTTTGTCGTCTAATATTGAATTGGTTTTGGCTAGTGTTCTGCTAGGCTGGGACTTGATTTGTTAATTTTTATCCTGTTTGAATGATTCTAGGCTGGGGGGGGGCGGGGGGGACAGTCTTTCTCAGCATGAAATGTTTTTGAAGTTGAGGAAGAGCTCTGAAGTCAGTGGTTGTAAAATTTTAATTGCTGTTGTACTTCTAAGACAGAATGCAAGCAAGCTTCATGGCTTTGTGCTTTTAGTTGTATACTTGCATAAAAAGCTTAATTTGTTGATGTCTCTGACTATAAAGCACTTGTGCAAATGCTCAGACTTACTAATTGACTGCTTGTAGGTCTTCATGGAGAAGTTCTGTCAGTGTATGTTATGTTTAATACAGTCTTTTTTTCTATATTCCTGTACCCTTATATCTAAACTTTATCTGACTATATCTGCTGTGCTACCAGTGTGTTTAAAATATGTTTTTAAATGGGAATCGAAGAATTAATCTCTACTAAATGGTTCCATGGTTCTGAACAAATAGCTTGGATCTAGGTCTAGAAAAAGACACGCAATTATGTACTGTCCAGTAGGTTTCGGAGGCAAAAGACATAGTGCTTAACTGGCTGAGTTTGGACATATTTACTAGCACTTGCACCTTGTTGGTTGTGAGCTACCTTTGAACAACTGGCAATCGTAAAGCAAATATGCTAAAGCCCCTATGTCCTGCAGCAGCAGGGTACCTCCTACAGCTCTGTGCTCTACTCAGTGTATAGTAGTCAGTCTCTAATGCTGACAGATGCATTCTAAGGGAACTTAGGTTTAGGAATATATGCATTTATAGATTATTTATTGCAAGATAAGGGAATTTCTTAAGCCTCTTGACTGAAATTCTGCCATATCCACACAAACTTGATGAAAAATTAAAGCAAGCAATGACTAGTTTTTACTAGGCTGCATGACAATAAACATAATAGATTAATGCATCTTTTAAAAAAATGTAATTATGTGAATATATTCCTGACATTGTAAAAATATGGTCAAGTCTACTGGAGACCTGATGGGGTGATAGAGGTGGATAAGTAGTTCTCTAGCTTATCTCTAGCCACAGCTGATGTTTCTTCTGTGCCTTGCCTGCTTCACTGTTGTTTCCACCAGTGAAACAGCATATTTCCACTTGAAACAAAAGAAATATTAACTGTATTGGAGGATTAAATTATATAGGAGACAACAACAATAACCCCCTCAAAGTGGTTATTTTACAGTCTTGTCTTTTTTTATAATCACAAATTTAACTTCACTTTATGCTGTGGTATTCCCATTACAAACTGATCTACCCTCTTCAGCAAAAGCAAACTTCAGCCATTCTTGTTACACATTCTTATATCGCATACTTTCTGCAAGCTCATCTTCACTTTCCTGTTCTGCATCAAATTGGTTTCATTTGTCTTCCTTTAACTCTAAATGAATCCAAATTCTAGAGTATCTGTCTCCAATTCATCAAGCACAACACTATGTCCAAAAATTTCTATTTGGGTTTTGGTTTTTGAAGCTTTAAAAGCTGTGGATTCATTACTTCCAAACACTATTTTGTTTTATTAATTCTCAAGTCCCACACCATAAGAAATTATTCAAGCACATGTTACAAGTTGAAGCTCTTGCAGAAATTCTTGCATTGATAGTTTGTGTGATTTCTCAGTCACTTTAAGTAAATGCGTAAATATTTGTTGTAAATAAATCATCCTAAAATTACTAAAATTCTTAAACATCCTAAAATTAGCAACTACTTCATCTAGCAGTTGCAAAAGTGAGGTAGTCCTTGACAAAAACACAAGTGGAATGTTTGGATGCAAACCACAAAGGTGATAGGTGCCTTGGTGTGTTAACTAGAATCAGCAATTCTTTAAAATATCAGGCTATTCACATAGCAACACTGTCTAGTATCATAGCTAAAGCAGTCCTTTAAGCAGTCATTTGTAAATTGGAAATTAAACTAGGCCTGTTTGGTTACTAGTGAACACAAGTCTGTAAACTTAAGCCTTTACCCACCCCCCAATTTTATAAATGGTGAGCTAATACAGGACTATCCTCAAAGTTATCAATAGCATTGCTGCACAACATTTAAGGATGTAAAGATCATCTAGATTTATTTCTGAAGTTCACATTTCTCAGTGACAAAGGTTCTTCACAGTTGATGTGTCCAAAAGTTTTGTCTCATTCATATTGAGTATCTATTGTTATCTGCAGCCTCTAACCCTATCTTTCAAATAATCACATAGTCTTGTGACTGGCACTCTGACTGCACTATAAAAGCTTCTATGAAAAGACTGCGTCTCCTGACGTTTCTCTGATCATCCTGTACTAACTTGAAAAATGTTTGGCCACTAAAGTGCTACTATATTGTAAATGTATTTAAGACTAAACTTTCAAGGCTTCTGCAAAATCAAAGTAGAACTTAATAGCACAAAGTTCTATCTTTTATCTGCTATCCGTGGTGAAGGTTTTGGGTTTGTGGATTGTTGGGGGTTTTTTGTGGGTGTTTTTGGTTGTGTTTTGGTTGTGTTTTTGTTGTGTTGTTGGTTTTTTTTGCTTTGTTACTTTTGGTTTGGTTTTTTTCTTTAACAACAAAATTCATGCTCCTTATGTGGTTGGTTACCTTCATGGATAAATCACTATGTTTTGCACTGAAACCTTTCTCCAGTGATTTGGTGCTAACTATATTGATCTTATGCTAGACTTGGTCGTATTATGACAAATGGCAGGAGCTCTTGATGTTTCCCTATTCACAAGACTCTGAAGTACTTCCAGCTTTGTTTCTAATAGTGGTTATGGCTTTTGTTAGTACTATCCATTGAGGTTGACACACACTTCCCTTTTTTTGTCATATTGCTGTTTTTAGGAGTGCTTTACACTGAGATACTGAAGAGCAATGACTATCTCCTGAAATATATACTGTCAACTTGAACACAAAGTGTTTAAATCTTGTATTTTGCCTGCAGTGCTTTTCACGTTCTACCTGATATAGTTGTCCACTGCCACATTATTTTGATACTTTACATTTTTACTTTTCTTTGTCTGGAATATTTTTTTTTTTTTAAACAGCTCATGTATGAATCCTTGGCAATACTTGCTATTTTAGTTTTTCTATGTGTAAAAAATATTGTGTAGGTGATAAATCAGCAATAGGAACTGTTTTTTGAAGGGACTTAAGAAACTTTAGGGCTAGTTGGTTTAGCCCAAAAGTCAAGTGGAATGATCGTATAATCACCTACACTGCTTCAGCTGAATTCACAGTTCTGTGGTATTAATCATTGCCTTGGGGAATAACTTTCTAGATAGCAATTACACCAAGGGGAGAAGAAAAGTTGGAGGACAGTAACCAGCAGTGTATCCCAAGGAGTAAATACTAGGCCTGGTTCTGTTCAGCATCTTCATTAATGGTCTGGATGATGGGGTGGAGTGCACTGTCAGCCAGAGTTAGCAGTCTCAGACAGAGTTATGACTAAATCAATGCAAATTTTCTGATTCTTGTCTCATACTGTCTTTTTGGATTGCTTACTAAAAAAATATTTCATTCTGCAGACAATAAAAATCAGTGTTGTTTGTTTCCAAAATTGGAAATAGAAATCCCTAGCTTCTAATTTTTAGAATTAAATTTCTGGTGGATTTGTAATAACTTGATAGATCATTTTAGAGGTGCTGATGGCCCATGACAAATAATCCCACTTCAAAGTAAACTGCTTTCATAATAGCATGCTGAATTCCAATTAACTAAATTGAAAGAGGCACAGGATTCTGAAGTACAAACTAGATTCAATACAGCTTTCTGTCATTTCTGACTGTATTTTATATCTATTTGTATTTTTCTGCCAATATACTATGGGCTTACATAATTACAATCTTTCTTGACAGTTTTTTTTTCCACAAATACCTCTTTCAAAACATTGCTTCCTATCTAAAGAAAAGAAGTAGCCTCTAGTCGTTATTCTTGAAGCAGATAAATTTCCGGACTAGCTAAGCTTACCTGGAATTTGCACTAAAGTTGAACTTAAATTATACAACATAAATATTGGCAGAAATATTCTTCTGATATTGACTTCAGTATAGTGTGGATACATAGGCTACGACTTGATCCTCTTTAAAGAGTTGCATGAAACCATCTATTCTCTTTGCGAGCTCTGCATATTTTAAAGGGGCTTTGTCAGCTAAATTCTGCAACTTCACTGCAGACGTACAGATTGGTGATGTTTTCTTGTGTACTGATGTTTGCATGTCAGTCCTCATCAAAGGTAGCCACATTCTGTAGAAGCAGGAACAAACTGTGCTTCTGAGAACTTAATGTACAAGAGGCTCTACCTGAAACACAGGAAATATTGTTAAACATTTTAATTTTACCAGGAATAGAGCTAGAAAGGCAACTGCATATGTAAAATGTAGAAGGGCTGACTTTTTCAATTGCTCATGTAAAGGGGAAAGGCATTATCCCTCTGTACTGCATAGAGATCTCAAGAAATGCATAAAATAAATTCCAAGATAATGTTCACACTTTACTGTTATCAGCAAACCATTACATTGCAAACATTTTTAACCTTTTCACGTACTTATGAAAAGGTATATCTTGCTGTGAAGCTTAACTGAAATATTAATGGAACATTTTCACTCAAGATATTCCTAGTTGTCATTTTTTAATTATAGAAAATATTGAACTATAAAAGCTATAACTTTTTCTTGGAGTTGGGGGAGGGAATAACCCAGCCCTCAAAATAAATAAATGAAAAATAGTGCTTTCAGTACAAGAAGGGTAAGTAAGGACTGTTTTGCACCTTAAAATGCTAATTACAAAAATACTTTTTTCCTTCAGTCATCTTTTGCATAAGAATTGGTTTTATGAACACTTTCAAAACTCCCTCATGCAAGCAGTATCATGACATTGTGCCAAAAATAAAACAACCAACCAACAAAAAACAAACCCAAACATGGAAAAATTAATTCCAACTTCCTTCTAACTCAGTGCTCAACCTCATTCACCAACAGAATGTCTCTTTATATTATCTGATGGTTTTATACAGGCTGAAGTGTTCAACAGCATAGATAAGTGAAGACACCTAGCTGTAGGAGTATGGGCTTGTTCTGCATTGCGTGTTCCACCCAGAAACTCTGTGTGTAGATTTTGAGCTGTGTATGGGGTAGTTTAGATGAAATCACAACCTGCTGCTCATGAGCCAGAAGCAGAATAATTCTGCCCAAGTGTAGGACTAGACATTTGTCCTTGTTAAATTGCATTAGGTTCCCCTCCACACAACTCTCCAGTCTGTCCAAATTTTGCTGAATGGCAGCACAGCCTTGTGGTGTGTAGCCACTCCTCCCAGTTCTGTATGATCAGCAAACTTGCTGAGGGTACACTCAGGCTGTGACTCAAGTCATAGCTAATCTGAGTGAAAGAATGCTGTAGACAGGTCAGGAAAAGGCCAAACATTGTAATTATGACAAATTTCAGTATTGAGGCCATGCAAACTCAGTATGCAGCCTGTGGCCAGTCACTGACAATGGCAATACTATATTACAGGGGTATTCAATTATAAGATCTAAGAGTTGAATGAACAGCCTACCTTTATCATCTTCATTATGCTCCAGAAACATACAGCTGAGAAGTTGGATTCTTCCCAGTGATAAAGAAATGGCCTAAATGGTGGAGCTTCTTTTGGCACAGTTGTTCAAGCTGCAGACATGGCCTCCTTTTTGTATTTCTGCGCTGGTCAAAAGACAAGATACCAACCAAAGCACCTGGGCATCTTAAACTTATTTATCTTCTTTGAGCTTTTCTGGCAAATAATTGGGCAACAGTTGCTTTAATTTTTCCTCAGTTCTCAGCTAAAGTCTAAAATGTAGCTGACAACCATGGTAAAGTGCGGAAGCACAGGATGATCAGACCTGTCCTTAGGAAATGTGGACACCAGATCTGTCTCTGACTTAAATGCATCTGCATTATTTTAGCTGGATGTTAAATATAAGCTTGTACTGGCTTTGGCTTTGATGGATTGCTTTATGTAAAAGGACTTTTATAGAGAAACTTGTTGTTTGGACTTTTTTATCTTTAAAAGCAGGAAGTGAGCAGAACTCTACCAATCTGTATGCTGAGGCCTACATGACTGTGCAAACTCATCATTGTTTTAAAAGTTTATCTTAGTTGAGAGAAGTGAGTAAGAATTTTTGGTGCCTTTTAATAAGCAGAAATGTCACAGCGACATTGCATGGCAGAATGCCCTCTGTTGCAGGTAGAAGTATCATACTGAGCTAGTTGGATAAACTGCTACGTTGCTAAAATTGGAGCTAACGTTGGTGGTATATCAAATCAGAGAGGAAAAAAATAATTAAAAAACCCAAACACAACAAAATGAAAAAAAACCAAAACAAAACAAGAAGGAAAAACGCCTTGCTGCTAAAAAGTCTTTTAAAAATATATTGCCTTCTACTTTTTATCATCTCAATCATTATTCTTTGAAATATCTGATGATAAACAACATTAGAACAATACACAGTCATTAGCACAAAATATATTTAATAAGCGATTCTAATTGTAGGTACAGAGATTAGATTTCATGCGTGTTTAATTCAAAATGTAATGATTTAAAAATGTTAATTAGAGATTAGTGAATACTCATGCAGTAATATATTAGCTAATCTAAGAAATCTATTCAAATCAGATCAACATACAAAAAAAAAGACTAAAGATAAGAAAAAAAATCCTATTTGCCACGAAATGGTTTAGCAATCAAGACAGGTACATTTGAAAATTCATTAGATGCCTATAATACAATTAGATTACTTGAAGTGATATTTGTGTTTTACAGGGCTTCTTAGTAGTCCTGTTCACTTTTTCTAAAGGTGATTTATATTTGGAGAAAATTATTTTACACTTAAATATTCTTAAAGTGTACTAGGGAGTTAATAGCTAGTAACTCATTTCACTCAAGCATTCTGCATATAAACACACTTTATAACAATTTGTTAGCTAAAAAACTCCATGTATATATTACTTTTTAAAGATGACCCCTCTTGGGAAACAGCCTTTACTGGTGAAAACAGTGCTTGTATAGGGATACTCTTGTTGAGTTTAGATGGCCATAAGAAAATGGCTGAAGTATTCAGTACTTACTACTCAGAAAAGGGGTGGACAAAATTGTCTACATTTTAACGTATCAATCATTAGCCCAGTAACTTGGTTTGAAACTTGTTAGGTGTGTTTGTGCTTTGCTTACTCTTGTTTCTTTGAAACAACAGGAACTTTGCTATTGCCCGCAGCGTAAGCAGAGCCAGTCCCTTAAGGTGCATTACTTTGATGCAAACGCAACAATAAGAGCTGTCCAACTGAGCGTATCTAAGCATAGAAGTTTCTACTTGTGTATCCTTCTTTGTGCTTAACCTTTTTGGGGTTTTTTTTGAGTGTCTTCACAAATGCCTTCCTCCCACATGCATAGCAGCCCAGTTCAAAACAATCTTTCTTGCCATCTTCCTGTATACCCACACTATGGTTTTTGTTGCAGATACAAAAAATTGCACGTTATAGGAGAATTCAGAAGGACATGCTGTGTTACAAAAAACACTAATATGAACACATATTGTATTATTTTAGCTGACTTTTATCTGCACCATGACCAAATTTTATCTGCTTGCTCTAAGGTAATCTTCTGCAACTACAGGTTAGTCTAAATATAAACAAATTGAAGTTAATGTGTTCAGAGCACTCTAAACAGATTTACTACTACCCATAATCTTAGGTCAGAATTGGCTGAAGACAACTTCTATCCTAGTTGTATAAAGAGAAAACTAACACTTTGTAAACATTGAGGGCTTAAGGTAACTCAGGTCAGTGTCTTACCCTTCATTAATAGTCTATTATGACATGGTACCAAATGGTTCTTATGAGAAAGCAGGATTGTTTTTTGATGGATGCTCACTATGATATTTAGTATTGTTATCAAAGTTCATCTACCATGATTCTGTTGGATCCCACACTATGGGTGCAGGCTTTGGGCTTGAATCCTGAACACTTGTAGTCTTTTTTTCATGAAAAACACTGCTCATTCAGTCTTGCTCCTAAGTGTGTGTGTGGGAATCTTCTAGCATCTTCTACATCATTCATATTCTGAACTTAGATTTCTTCAGAATTTCAAATATCTGGGAGTATGGGGTGTGGAATCCTACTCTGACAGCCAAGCAGACACCAAAATAAAATTTTTTTGTTGCACTTCTACAGTGTCACACTGAAGGAATCAAGTATTATAACTGCTTGTAGTCCAGTAGTGTATTGTCATTATCCTAGTTTGTATAGGCCTGTTAAAACAGGCACAGTATATGCTAAGAACTATCAATGTTGTAAGTAGTCATAATAGTATTTGGAAAATACTTTTTTATGTAATGCAAGTTCAGGGCAGTTTACTTGTATTCTACATTTGAACTACATTTTTGAAATGATAGTTGACTGTGATTCATTTTCTCAATAGCACTTTCTTAACAGGAAGGAGACAGGGATTTATGCTGTGTAATGTCTATTGGTAATATGAATGTATCATTAGCATAATAATTCACTCAGTCACTATTGTTCCATGCAAGTTCAGTAGAAAATGCTCCTTAACGTCAGCTGAGTGAATAAGAATACTTTAAGAACATACACAGGATAGCAAAAGGTCAGTCCAAGAGTTTCTTTCTTCCTTCAAGTACTTTAAATTTAAGCTTTGCCTTTGAACTGTCCATCCCTGGGTCAGCCTTGAATTTCCTCTTGTTCTCTCACTGTGTGTAGCTCATGTGTAAGAAACATGAAGTGAGCTGTTGCAATGAAAAAGAATCTTACTCATCAGTGATCTTATGTCCAATACAAACACCTAACAGAAAGAGCCTAATTGCATTACTCAAAGTAATGCTTTTTTCTGTACATTCTCACAATATTTCTAATGGAAATTTTATGTGACCAGGTCTCTGTATTTTGAAATAAACTTGTTGAGATAACTTGCTAACTAGCACATGTTTTCAGTCACAGATCTCTAAAGGCTGAGCCAGACTGGAGAGATCAAGTGATTACTCCCAAATATAGGCTTGAGCTTGCTCACAATCTCTCTCCTTTTCAAACTTCCCTATTGTCTTGGGTGATGCTTGATATAACTTCCTCACAATAGAAGGATGCGAGTGCAGATGCTCTTGGGTTTTTCCTGTTTTGGAAGAAAATTTTAAAAAATTGAAACAGGTCTCTAAAGGTCAGTGTCATTTTTCTTGTGCTTTACAAGATTCTCATTTCACTGAAAGTGGAGTTGTCTTTGAATTTAGGATCCCAGCATCTAGGAATCTGTTATGCTTAACAATGTAAAAATCTGGGTTGGAGGTGATCACATGAAAATGGCAGTAGCCTACTGCCTTTTTTTCTCCCTCAGAATTTACACATATCCCATGTATGTTTCTGTCTGTACCCATGCAACTTAATGCTTTGGTGTCCCAACTTTCTGCCGTTAAGGGTTTACACTGTTGCATTTTTTTCTTTTCTCTCTTTAATGGGTTCTGTGGTCCCTTGGCAGCGATGGACACTCAGGTGGCTCTTCCCTTCGAATGGTGGGAATGTTTGTAAATAAGCAATGGACTTGAAAAGCCCTTCTGAAGTTCACAGCAGTGTTTGACAATAGAGTTTACAGGAAGCTTTTTTCCTAGCTAAAGAAGTCACTGGAATATTACAGAAATTGCCCAGATGCTATTGTCTTCCTGGGACCCTAAATAAGAGGCTACCTGTGTGAGAGGCTTCTCAGGGGAAAGAAATGCAGCTCTTAAGTTTTGTGTTTGGTTTTTCTTTGGTTTTTTTTTGTATTCTTCATGTGTGTATTAAGGCACTACTTAATGTTTAGGTAGATCTGAAACTGTCAGGATCCCTATCACCTTGCTAAAGGCTGCTGCTCAGACATTGCTCTGGCGCGTATTTTGTAACTGTATAATTGTAGACTGAGGGTTATTTAAGTGAAAATTTGTACTTTGACTAATTGCAAAATCGCCTCTGGACTTTCAAACAGTTCTCAGTGTCTCTTTCTTCATCGACTTCTCAACCAATTATGTTTGACTTCTTGTCCTGGGTTTGGCTAGGATAGGGTTAATGTTCACAAGAAGCTGGGAGAGGCCACAGCCAGAATAGCCAACTGAACCAGCCAATATATATGTTATAACATACTGATGCCATGTCATGCCCATTATGTAATAGGGGAGCTGGCTGGGAGAAAGGCATATGGTCCAAGTGGTAGCTGGGGCCAGGGACAGTAGTGTTTGGGTGGTGATGGTAGTGTTTGGGTGGTGAGCAGTTGTATTGTATATCACTTGTCTTAATATATCATTTCATTAGTATTATTGTTATTACTGTTGTTTCTTCTCTCTTTGTGTTCTTCTGTTAAAATCTTATCTCAGCCCATGAGGTTTTACCTTTTTCTTCTTCCCCTTCCCACTGCAGTGGGGGTGGTGGAGGAGAGAACAAGTGGCTGCATGGTGCTTAGTTGCCAGTTGGGTTTAAACCACAACACTTCTGAACAAAGTCTTTATTCCAAATTTGATAACAACATATATTTCAGTGAATAAAGTCCAGATGAGATTTATTTATTTTTTCTGTCATGAGATGTATCAAGGGTTAGTAGTTTGGGGCCATAGCTTCGTCAGAGCTTTACAGAATACTTGTGGAGACTTCTTTATAATAAATTCCCCAAAGGAGACTGAAGGACTTTCACGATTAATATAACTCAGTTTAAAAGAACTATAAGACTTTTTAAATGAAGGCAGTTCAGTGATTGGGTCAGAGAGAACAGAAATTCAGAAGTCAAATAATCATTTTTATCTACTCCCTGTTCCTTTTATAGGTGAGTCACTATTTTCAGGCTTGGTTTCAGGCTATGCATTACCTTCTTGATCTGCAGTTAATTGAAGAATTTCCTTTTAGTCCCTAGAAAATTAGTAGTTACCTCTGAGACATGGCTGAGGATTTTCTAAGTGTTTCTATCTCTCCAGCTCCTTATGGGTAACGCGCTCTGCCATCTAAATATCTCTCCCTGTGTATATTCATAAGTGCCCCAGGAACATCCCTCCCTTCTTTCCAAGGGCTTCACTTGGACTCATCTCTCAGTACAAACTGAGGTAAAATAAAACAGTCAACACTCATAGGACCAATCTGAATATTACTAGTCAATAGTTTTGTTAAAGGCATCTATTTACTGCATCAGATTAATATATTCCTGTTACTGTTGTCCTCAGTATTCTAAAGGCTTTTATAGGTATTTACTGAATGTTTTACAAAGGGCTGTTCTTAATGTAAAATACTTGCCATTCACCTTAGCAACTGTGCTAGCCTTGAACAGAATAGAAGGAAAGGGATGAGTTAATATGGCAGGTACACAAGCATTAAGATATAAACTGCATTTCTTCTTAAGTACAAGTTCAGTAAGTTATGTGAATGATTTTTAGAATCTGTGATCATCAAGGCTGAGTCTGGTTTAGTACAACTCCTTTCTTACAGAAAAACGAAGCTTGATCTAAGCTACGTTTTTATTTTTAGAATAATGAAACAGTTACCTTTTATCAAACAGTCTTAATATTGCATGACTTGTAAGAAAATGCTATTCACAGCTGAGTATTTTCTAGACTTAAGCAGTGGAAGGAAAACAGCTCATCAGTCTTTATAATTATTTAGGTCTTTAAAGAACAACTTATTACATTGAGTTGTACTGTATATGATGTCAGTAAACTGCTTCCTACCTTTGGTAATTAGTTTTACAGGACAAAAGGACTATAAGATTCAAGTCACATAGTCAGTGCATGTAATATTTTCCAGCACAGCAGGAGCTTCAGATCTTGTTTTCCTTGAAGTGTGGGTGACCGTGTTTGAATTGACATTTCCTGTGTGTGCGTTTTTCAGTAAGAAATTTTTGGCAATGATATTAATTGCTATACCACTGAAAGAGTACATAAAACCGGAATTCCACAATTCCTGAGAGTGCAGTTTATGTTTCCATGGTAAGTTTTAGAGGAGTTGCATAATGTTGGTTGTCATACAGCCTTACCATGTGGCAAACTGGCAAATCTTAGGACACATCTAAACTTAGACTTATGGAGGAGAAGATTGGTACTGTAAGCGAAGGCCAACATGGGGGTAAAATAGACATTGGCTTTTCTTGTGTAAATCTTTAAACAAGGAACACATCTTTGTCTCGTGAGTCTCAAGTTAGAGCTCTTCAGTGTTGCAATAACTTTTACAGCCTCATCATGCTACCAATCCTATAGGATGTTTACCGAGTTAATATTTTGAAATGAGTGTGAAAAGTAACATGACTTGTCTGGATTGTAATGGGGAATGCTCTTCATAAAAAGGTTACTCACAGAGAAAAGACGACATACACTATAGAGAAAGGGAAGTCTGTATGAGGCACGCAGCTGAGTATATTAGAGTATGCTCTGTTCTGACACAAGACATGCTCAAGAGCATAAACATCAAGGTCCTACCAAAATATTTATCACCTTTAGTGTTTCTAAACTGAATTTGATACTTGAAAATATGCCTTGAGTGATCTAGTAGCCTGCTGTGTAAGTGTTCTGCTGAAACCATAGTTGTATTGATGAGGACTTTTTTTTTTCAGTAAAAAGCCAGAAGCAGGCTTCAGAGATAAAGTAGCTTATTTGACTATCTTGGAGTATACAATGTCAGAATAAAGAAATATGCTGCTAGAACACTCAAAATACTTTCTTAGCTGCTTATGGTAATGCCAACTAATTTGGAATAATTTTTCCTGTTTTCAGGATTCCTTATTTCTGTTACTTACGTCACTTCTAGAAGAATGTTAAACCTTTAAACTGTAAATCTTAATAAAGCTGCAATCTCTTCTTTTTAAATTTAAAAACTAACACTAGCAAGAGCTGTGAAAATATGGGAAATGCAAATGGCATTCTCAGTGTTACAGGAGAAAAACTGAAGTGTTTGCCTTAGCTTATATTAGTAAGGACGCAGGAGGCTCTATTACTAATGCTGTGTTAATATAATGTCAAAGCACGAATGGTAGAATTAAGTGACTGTTGTCCCTTTTTCCTTCTACCTGTAATTCCAGAATCCTGTTTTAACTGGACATTTGGAATTATTAAATTTTACTTGAAGTAAAACACTGGACTGGTACAGGATTCAAGTTGATCTTCAATTCAATTCTTGTACAAATGGATTTACTTTGTGTTGTCCATTATTATAGGCTTAAACATGTATTAAGTGAAATATGGACTCAAGCCTGTGAATTTGATTCAAAATTTGTGGTTTCATGTTAATAGGAGGGCTGATTGGCAGAACTGTAATGCAAGGAACGTGCTAATACGAAGTAACTTGTAATAAATGACCAATTGATTCAAGATACATTAAATGGCAAAGCAATCTTGAGTTAGTTGTAAATAGGGCAAACTGTTCTTCTGCTGCTGTGAGACATGATGCCTTTTTTCATACTCCTGTTCTGCCAGTCTTGCACATTTGACTGTCAGAAGCTACAATGAGAGATCATGATGCTAATGGCTCAGCGTAATATTTTTTTCCCTACAAATGGGAAGCAATGAATGAATTCCTTGTTTTGTTTTGCTTGTGTGCAGCTTTTGTTTACCTATTAAATAGCTCTTTACGTTTAACTCGTGAGTCTTCACACTTTCACCCTTTTGATTCTCTTCCCCATCCCACTGCAAGGGAGTAAGCAAGTGGCTGTGTGGTGCTTAGCTGCCTCTTGGTGTTAAACCACAACGTGGATAAACTGGATAAAATCCTGAAAGGAAGAAAGACATTTCTTCATTTAAGGACTTCCTTTTCAAAGCTGGATCCCTTGAAGTGAAAGCTATTTTATAATTTTAATTTTCTTTTTTCAGGTGAAGGGTCTTCTCATTTCAAGTCAGGTTTTCTCTTGACCTTAATTGCAGATGCGCTCAAGCAACTTTATCTAGTAACCAAAAGCTTTGCATGACTGTATTTATGTTTAAATTTTAAAAAAATAAAATTAAAAAATTAATAAGCTGTGCTTCTGTGGTCTCAGACTCTTACCTTTGTGTGAAATAATTGTTCCTTTCTTGGTCAACTTACTGAACCTTAGGCTTCATGGTCTTAAAGGTTTTTTCCAAACAAGGGTGGGTGGGCACCTTGGGAAAAGCCTGGCTAAGAAAGGGCAAAATGCTGCCAGGCTGAGGGGAGCGGTGTGAGAAACGGCCCTGCAAGCCCCGGGGGGAATGGGGGAGGAGGGCAGGAGGAGCTCCAGGCGCCCCAGCAGAGATGCGCCTGGAGAGACCCCGGAAGAGGCCCTGGTGAGGCAGGTGTTTCCTTGGGGATACCATGCAATAGAGCAGGGAAAAAGTGTGAGGAGGAAGGAGCCATAGAGAGGAGATGCTATTGACTCACCGCAGGCCCTCACTGACCGTCCCCCTGCAGCACTCAGGGGGAAGGAGGTAGAAGAGTCAGGAATGAAGGTGTGAAGCTGAGCCTGGGAAGAAGAGAGTATAGTGCAGGAAAGTGTTTTAGCTTTCGTCTTTGTTTCTTAATCCAACTCTACTTTAACTGTCAAGAAATTAAATATTCTCCAGGTGAAGTCTGTTTTGCTGGTGATGGTAATTGATAAAGGATCACCTTGCCTTTATCTCAATCCATGAGTTTTCTATCTAATTTTCTGTCCCTGTCCTGTTGAAAAGGGGAGTGAGAGAGGAGCTGTGTGGGTGTCTGGCAGCTGCCAAGGGTCAACCCACCACAGTACTGGATGTTTAAATGGTCTTCTGTTACCTCAAGCTTCTTACTGTTTACCCACTTGCATTGTTAAAAAGGTGAAGAAAACATCTTTTTAATTATTATTATTTTTAGTGTAGAACTTCTACTAGAATACTTGCCAATTTTACTTTCCTTTTAGATTCATTGAATTTTGAAAAGGGCATATAGTGAAAATAGCCACATATTATTCTGAAGGGCAGATTCTAAAATTGATGCAGGGACTAGTGTGAAATGTAATCAAAGACAACTTCATTAGTACTTTCAGTAAGGAACTAAACAACCACATGCAAAATGTAGCTTTGTAGTAACCTCTGAGTCTAAATGATAGCACAAACGAATCTGCAGGTGATGATAAATTGGATTATCTTATGATGGGAAAATGTTGGACAAGACATTGATTATCTTGGTGGTTGTTAGAGATTAAATTCGTGGTAAGTGAAAATGCCCAAGTTTTATAGGTGTGTACTCCAAGATGTTTCAAAGAAATAGTATTTGAAAGACAAGAGCTATTGTATGCTCTGCCTGTAACTGCTATCTTTATTCATTGAAGTGTTGCAATAGAATCCTGAAAATGCCTTTTTTCTGCCCATGAGGAAATGGCCAATATGGAAAATATCCATTATCCACAGGGCTCCTAAAAGCTATCACAAAATACAGCTTTTTATGGGCTGAGAGATTCCCTCTGACCTCAAAGTGCATGCAATGCTATGGCCTATAAAGCAGCTGTAATTGAGACACAGCTTTCAGGCTTCTCTAAGTTGGTTGGAACAAACAAAATCATTAGTGGCACGACTATGATTCGGTTGCTTAACTCTTTGGGTGCCTTTCTGTACCCAGTCTATGAATTCTGGTTTTAGGATGCATTATATACTCTCTAGTTATGCAATGAAACATCTTGAGTGGATATTCTAGCATTTTAGGGTGATAGTAAGTGTAATCATTACTGGTATACAGCTTAGTACAGGCTTTAGTATTAATAAGGGTACTAGAGAAACGCTTAATCAGCTGCAGATAGATTAAAGTCTTGACCTGTCAGTATGTTAAGAACTCTTTTGCATGATCAGGTAATGAAGAGCTGTAAAAGCAGAATATATTGAAGTCTGACTTAAATACATGAAATGCAGTAATAGACCTGAGGATTTTACATGCAGGGGATCCCAGATTAGACAAGGTTTCAACATGTTCTTTGTTTGGTATTTATTTAACAGAAGTACAATCAAATCTTTCAGATGAAAAGGTGAAGACATCAGATTCACTGTGTGAGGCATAGTATCACTGATTCCAGCTCTAGCCAAGATTTTGCCAGGCTGGTAGTCAGCTGTGCAATGATTGATTTTCAGGGAAAGACTACTCTTGTGGGATAGGTAAAAAAAGTTCTTTCATATTTTCCGTGACTCAGGGCTGTAATAGCCAACAGTGGACAGTCAACATGATGTTGAAAGAGAGGGAACTGAAAGCCACTGCACCCCTTTATTTTTTCCGGGAATTATGGTTTTCATTTCTCTAGAGAGGAGACAGAGGAGAGCATTGCCTGTCCTGACTTTGCAAAGAAGGAAAAATAACTCCCAGTAACAAAGGTGAAGGCTGGTAGGTCAAAACTAGTAAGGAGAGGTACTGTGAAGTTTTACTGAAAGTTAATTTGGGGTTGAAAAAGAATTATATGCTTTCCATACTTTTGGCTCTCTCACAGAAACAACAGCTTACCTCTTGCTGACAGTAGATAGGCCTTGCTAGCCATTCTCCTTTAGCATAAGCAGCCCAGACCTTATAGGCAATTTCTATTCATTGTGGGTTTTTCAAGGAAGCACTCCAGATCTGTCCCTGTAATGTTGTACTTACCTAGTGGAAGAAGTTGAGTTACTGATATCTGCCCCTGCCAAAAGGAGTGGGAGGAAGAAGATGACTGAGGCAGAAAACTGTTGCAAATATGAGGAAGTACATATTTCAACAGCTGCAATTGTCCCCTCTGCCTGGGCTGTGGAGACAGGGAAAGAGACTTATCACATCAATCACCTGTAGGAGACTTTATAATTTTTTTTAACTCTCTTTAAGCAGAAGGTGAATTCTTTTTAATGGGGAATATCTTACAGCCTTTAGAAAATGTTACAGCTGTTAAGACTGGAAGTAGCTTAAAATAATATATCTGATGTCTTTCTACCTTTACAGTTTGAAAATATATATAGCATTTATAGTTCATGCACCTTGCTTGCTTACGAAGAGTCTTGAAACTCATCATGCAGTGAACCCTGCTGATCTGAAACACTGAAAAGGGAAAGTATTCTTGGTATTTCCAATAACTGTTCAAATAAAGATCTTATTCACCAGAGATAATTTGGATTTATTTTCCTAATTAATATTTTCTTGCATGTTTTAGAACTTTACTTTTCAAATCAGGCCTGAGAAGAGTTTTACATAAATAATTAATAGCTTCTAAGTGAAAGGGTGTATAAAATACATCCTAAAAAAGTTTGTATTAAACTTGCAGAGTAACTATCTGTAACTAGTATATTTCCTTTGGCATATCTGTCATAGGGGTAAGTTAAGTTCTGTAGCAGCCATGGACCAGGTTTTTTTTGACAATGTAAATTGGAACAATTCTAATGAATATATGGAGTAAACCAACAAAAAATATACCTAAAAACTTGTGATGTGCTAGTGTAAAGCTATGGAACTGATCAGCCTGGCAAATTTATTTATTTGACCCTCTTAGTGGAAGAAGGAAAAAGGCTGTGGATGTTGTTTACCTGGATGTCAGTAAAACTTTTGTCACTGTTTCCCATAACATCCTTCTGGAGAAACTGGCTGCTTGTGGTGTGGATGGGTATACTCTGTGCTGGGTAAAAGATTGTCTGAATGGCTGGGCCCAAAGTGTGCTAGTGAATGGAGTTAAATCCACTTGGAGGGCAGTCACAGACGGTGTTTTCCCAGGACTCAGTATTGGGGCCACTTCTGTTTAATAACTTTATCAGTCCTCTGGATGAGGGCATTGAGTGCACCCCCAGTAAGTTTGCAGATGACACCAAGTTAGGCAGGAATGTTGATCTGCTTGAGGATAGGAAGGCTCTGCAGAGGGATGTGGACAGGCTGGATTGGTGGGCTGAGGCCAGCTGTATGAGATTGAACAAGGCCAAGTGATGAGTCCTGCACTTTTGTCACAACAACCCCAGGCAAAGCTACAGACTTGGGGACAATGAGTGCTGGAAAACTGCCTGTCAGAAAAAGACCTGGGAGTGTTGGTCAACAGCCAGCTGAACATGAGCCAGCAGTGTGGCCAAGGAAGCCAACAGCATCCTGGCTTGTATCAGAAATAGTGTGGCCAGCAGGACTAAGGGAAGTGATTGTCCCACTGTACTCAGCACTGATAAGTCTGCACTTCAAATACTGTGTTCCATTTTGTGCCCCTCGCTACAGAAGGCCATTGAGGTACTGCTCAAAGAAGGGCAACAAAGCCATTGAAGGGTGTAGAGCACATGTCTTATGGGAAGTGTCTGATGGAACTGGAGTTGTTTAGCTTGGAGAAAAGAAGGCTGAAGGGGGACCTTATTTCTCTCTACAACTACCTGAAAGAATGTTGTAGCAAACTATTAATCAGACTCTTCTCACATGTAACAAGTGGTAAAATGAAAAGCAACAGCCTCAAGTTGCTCCAGGAGCAAAAAAGTTTCTTCACTAACAGGGTTGTCAAGTATTGGAACAGGCTGCTCAGGGAAGCAGTGGAGTCACCATCCCTGGAGGTATTTAAAAGACATGTAGATGAGGTGCTTAGGGACATGGTTTAGTGGTGGTCTTGGCAGTGTTAGGTTTGTAGTTGGACTTGATTTTAAGGGTCTTTTCCAACCTAAATTATTTAATTCAAATATTTATATTACTCTCTCAAACTAATAATTCAACATAAAATGGAAATGTCATTCCAGCAAAAAGCAGTGTCAACTGTAATACTATTATTCAAATGTGCAAGATGATTTCTGATAACAGGAAAGATGCATACAAATCTGATGGAACTTGTTGTATGGAAATGCTAATACAGTCAGGCAATATAAGGTTAAAACTGTTATTTAATACTTGATCGGTGTTTTATGAAAAAAGTGCTTTTTGGAAGAATAATTAAAGGGTGAAGCCAATAAAAAATTTATTATGGTTCTCACAGTCAGAGCAAATGAAGACATCTTGTATTTTATAATAGGTTATGATACAACACTCTAAATACAAATATATATTCTGCTCTGGTACGTAGGACATGTTGCTTACCAAGTAACCCATTTAGTTTAGAGAAGGACACTTGTAGCAGATGATGGAATCTGCCCCAGGTCTGTTGACCCCAAGGTAGTTTGAAGTTAAAATCAGAGAAGAAAGGTTGACTGTATTCAACAAAAAATACAGTACTCAATTTACTTGCCTACTCAACAGTCTTCAACAATAAAATATCAGGTCATTGTAAACATGAATCTTACAGAAGATAAAAGTTGCAATTATGTAATGTTGAAATGATATTACCTTTTCTATGGTTTGTTTTTTAAATTATTTTTTTAACACTTAAGGTGAAAAAATAACAGGACAGTAAGGATCAACAGAATATAGCTTGCTGAAGTCCCTTAATGTCTGCATCTCTTACTGTATAAGGTACCCAAAACCACTTGTAAACTACTTTCACGTTCCTCTAAGTTGCTGCTTCTGTATGAAATTCATTATCAGAACCTTTAAAATAAGAGCAATTAAAGCAATAAATCTGTGACATTTCTGAACTGAAATCCCTATGAATTATCAGCAGTCTTGTGATACTGAATTCTAACATAGTACTGTATATTCTGTGTAGGGGCTCACTGCCTTCTCACTGATACGAAGAGACAGAAAAAGTAGATTAGGCTGAAAATTTCTCAGAGGTCACAAGAAGGGTAGTTGCAGAAATATTTCTCTTATGTTTCAAATATAATTTATTTTTTTTTTAATTTATAAAACTCTTTTTTTGTCTTTTCTCCAGCTTTTCTTTCAATATAATAGGA
>WTSP01017739.1:45234-58331 GCA_025331215.1 Actenoides lindsayi | reverse complement strand
CCCCTCGGTGGTCTTCCATGACCTCTGGTGGACATTTACTTCATCTTCTCTTCTTCATCACTGTGTTATTTTAGTGATCTAAAGTCCAGAGTCCTTGTTTTTGTCAGTTCTCGTCTGCTTAGCATGCTCAGACGCCTCCAGACATCTTTGTTGTCCTGTTCCTAGAGATAGACACTATCTACAAGGTTATGAGTTTCACAGTATGTCCCTGCTGTACAACTACCCATCTATTGTTGTTGCTCGTTCAAAGATTAGTGAAACTCCACCAGACATCCCGTCTCCTGCCTTCAATAGTATATATGTAATATATACTATGTAGTTTATACACTAATATATATATAGTATGTATAGAGTATATGTAGTATATATAGAGCGTCCCGAGGAGGGCTACAAAGACTATCAGGAATCTGTAGCACCTCTCCTACAAGACAGGCTGAGGGAGTTGTGTCTGTTCAGCCTGGAGGAGAGAAGGCTTCGGGGAGACCTTATGGTGACACTCTAGTTCCTGGGGACGGGAGCTACAGTAAAGCTGGGGAGGGACTGTTTACATGGTCAGGTAGCAATTGGAGGAGGGGCAATGCTTTTAAACTATAGCAGGATAGATTTGATGTTAGGAAGAAGTTCTTTACTACAAGAGCGGTGAGACACTGGAATGGGTTGCCCAGAGAAGTTGTGGGTGTCTCATCCCTGGAAGTGTTTAGGACCAGGCTGGATGAGGCTCTGAGCAACCTGGTCTGGTGGGAGGTGTCCCTGCACATGACAGGGGGGTTGGAACTAGATAATCTCTAAGGTTCCTTCCAACTCAAGCCGTTCTATGATTCTGTGATATACTGTAATACATGTATAGTATATATACAAAATACATATTATGTAGTGTATGTAGTATAGTGGATAGTATATACATATATAATATATAATGATATATAGTATATACAATGTATATTCTATATAGTATAGGCATATACAGTATATAGTATAGTTTATGTATGTATAGTATATACAGTATGTATAGTGTATCTACTATATATTCTATACATACTGTATAATGTGTATACTGTATATAGTATGCTTAAGCATCCTATGTGTCTTTTCAATACCTGGGCTTGATTTAGTTGTTTTATGCACTTCTGAATTTTTAGCATTATTCCTTCTGTTGCATTTGGACTGTTGATAAACTTCCAGTTATTCTCTGGTTTTAGCATCACATTTTGTTTTATAAGTCTCAGAGTTTATGACCGAGGCAGAATTTAAATCTAGATACACAGCAAGGAGATTACTGAAATTTTTTCAGAATGCACTGAAGTCTTGGGCCTTTAGCTTCTCAGTTCAGTGGAAATTGTGGTCCCTGCTTGTCCATCCAATTTTGTGTCCACAAGGTCACAGTAATGGCATTTCCAGAACATTTGCAGTGCTTTTTCATATGACCTTCTCTCTACCATCAGCATCTCGTCAGAAAGAAGGTCCTTATGTGGAAGGTCTTTTGTCCACACTGAAGAAAGCCTTCTTTTCGTTATGTTCCAACTAGGCACACGTAAGATAAACAATTTTTTTTTTTAATTTTTTTTCTTCTGTGAAGAGATCCAGTGGCCAGATGCCTTTCTTAAGTGGCCAGTTTTCAGCAAGTAATTGAATGGCGCTTTGTTAGCCTGGTCTCTTCCTGTCTCTCCCCCTAGTCAAGCTATTCATTGAAAGCAGTGTGTTACCTCATTGACATCTTTCCACTTCACTTGATTTATCATTTCAACATTTGAAAAGCACAGTAAATCATAATTACACCCAAGAGTGTAGTTTAATATTGAAAACATTTCTTTCCATTGCTACAAAGGGAACAGCTTTTTCAAGATGCCTATGAGCAGTGGTTTGAAGGAAAGGATTACTAAAGCTCATAAAATATGAAACAAAGATGGAGTATGGAAGAGCTCTGTGAAGTCTGCTTTCACTAGCAAAACAGAAAGTTATATCTAAAATATAACTAGTAATCTAAAAATATATTTGTGTCATCTTTCTTTTTTTAAACATAACTTTATGCTTGGGAGTTTTTCACTGCTGCAGTCCACAGAAAGTGATAAAACCATCTGGTGGATATTTAAATAGACAGCCTGTTAATAAGGCCTCTAGGTACAGCTGCTAATGCTGATGGCTGCCTCTTAGCCAAACTAGGGATTAGGTAACTGTGGGGCAAATTTATGCTACAGATGTGTCTTGGCTACGTTATCTTGGACTGACTGTTCTACAGACTCTTCTTGTACAAGCACTTTTATAATGACATGTGACTTCTTACATTTGTTAAGAGGAACAGGGGAGAAGTTTTATTATACTAGTGCCAGAAGTGCTTTGCTGGAACAGAAGTAATGTAGAAACGGAAGTATAATGTAGCAGATTTTGTCTAAAGGCAAACTTTCTCTGGCAAAGACAGATGTCTGCACTGTAACCTGTTTGCAGACTTAACATTAACACTGGCATTTTGTAATTTGTTTTAATCCACTTTTCACTCGTAACCTTCTTTGCATGTCCTTCGAAAATTAAGAAACCATTTGAGATCAAAATGTCTGGAAAAGGTGGATGGGCTCCCAGGGAGAAGGGCGATTGAACAGGGAACCTGGGCACCTGTGTGCTGAGGTGGTGTGATGCGTGTAGGCAGACTCAAAGTCTGCCAATAAATCCACTAATTAAATATTTCTACTTCCCTAAAAGCAGCTAAGGGGTCATATCTGGCACTTTTTGTTTCTTCTGCAGAGCTGCTTGTCAGGTACAAACTGGCATGATGCCAAGATCCAGGGTTCAGTTTGGGGGCCTACTTCATTTGAGGCAGAAAGGGCATAGGTTGCTTAATTGACCTGCATACTCATCAATATGGGAGCCATAATGAGGAAAGTAGAATTGAAGCCAAGTATTGATAATATCAAAACTGGGCTGGGGGAAGTGGGGGTGCTTAGGCTGAGTCATTCAAAACGTTAAAGGGACACATAAATGTGACTGACATCAGTCTCAAAATTATGACCCCAAAGGAGCTAAAATCATGTAACTGCGATTAAATTGCACAAGTTGACAGCCAATGGAAGAGTACAGACAGGGCTGGTATATTATTACATATGTAACTTGACTCCTTTTGTAATTGATAGTGAAACTCTCACTGACTCTAGCAGAACGAAACATAAACAATATTGAGCACTGTGTACTTGCAGTTAGGACAGCAGAAGAGGGCCAAAGACAGATAAGCGCAGCATTTACTGAGCTAAACTAGCCTCAGTACCTGTAAGCAGAAGATACCAAATACCAGTCGTTCTCTTTCAAGGAGGCTGATTTTGAGGCTAATGGCTAATGGAGGTAAGTACTTCTTCCAAAGGAAGGTACCAAAGATGCAAATATGCCAAAGCATAGAAAATGACAGTAACAGTCTCAAGGCATCAGGGCATCTGAACTATGAAGAGGTTATAACCTGCATTTCATCATTCTCTTCTTCTGTTTACTATACCCTTGGAAGAATACCAGTGTCTTTCTTATTAAAGGAACAGTGTGTTTTTCCCCACTGCACTTGAGTCTGTCTAACCCAGAATATTTTGAAATTATTAATCTAAGTGCAGCAAGCTTTAAGGTCATTATAGATAAGGACCTAAATGACCCTCAGTTCCAACTGAGGTTGCAACTAGATGTTCTTCAAGGTCCCTTCCAGACCAACCCATTCTATGACAAAATTATATAAAAGAATATGAAGTAATGAAACTGAAGTAATGAGAGGAAAATACAAAGTCTATAGAAATTCATAGAATCATAGAATGTATTGGGTTGGAAGGGACTTCTAAAGGTCATCTAGTCCAACTCCCCAGTTCTACATATAGATTTTCTGAGTGTAACTCTTGCTTGTAGTTTCAGCCTCTCAGAGCATTTACCATTTACAATGCTGATGTTTACTTCCTGGTCATATCATCTCACCTTACCCTTCCAACAGAAACTTATAAATTTTTGTGGCTGAATATTGGGCATCGATCACTTACTTCATTCTGGACAGCAAAATTAACCTAAGTGCTGTGTGGAGTTATGTTGATTTCTTCTGCTATAAATTCAGGTTCTGGGACTCTGCCCTGTGGCAAAAAGACAGGACAGAGTGACCAGACCTTTCCTTTGATGCAGGTAAGCACTGCAACCATCCAGGGCACAGGCAGGGCATTGCCCATGGCTGGTGAGGCCATAAATGGGTCAGTTCAGGGCAGCCTTTTGGTGACAGCTTGCTGGAGATTTAATCTATGCTGCTGGCAAGACAATATTATAGGAGGAATAAGTAAAGTCCTGCCTGAGCAGCTCTTCCCCTGAGTTTGCTCAGCAACAGGATGGGAAAGTCCTCATGGTCTTTGCTTACCCACAGCCTAACCAGCTTAGCCTAGAAGCTGAAAGTTGTTTCAATGTACGCTTTAGCAGTCTCTCAAAGGTGCTGAGCTGTCTTGACTGAGTTACACTGAGTTGAAATTAATCTTTTTTTTTGGGTTTCTAGCCTGGGCCTAGACTTGATGAATCTTAGTGCATGGGAAATAGGGGTGTGTAAGTTGGAAGAGGTTTCAAATATGATAGCAGTGATATTTCTGTGGAGATTCTGAGAATATCCAGGTGACTTGGGACCTCTCTAGTTGGGAGTGTAATGGAAGCTTTTACTTGATGCTATCTATATATGAAGATTTTCTAAGATGTCTCTCCCCTAAACCTTTAATGAAAATAGGATCATGGAAAGGAAGTGGTGAGGTAAAGCATGACTGTTGTTTACCTTCTCACGTTGCCTGTGGCCTGCCCAAGATTCCTGCCTCACTTGCACATGGTGCCCAGAGCATTACTTCCCTGTCTACTTCTTTTCTCATCTTCTCACAGTGATGCAGTCCTCCACAGTAGAGGGCCACAATGAATTTGTCCATGTTCCCTGCCTGTGATACAGAAATAACAACAACCCTGCCACTTAACCCACACATTCAATGTATTTACTTTCATTCATACTAGTGTGAAGGTTCTCTGTTTGAGCTGCAGAGCAGCCCTGCAGCCAGCCATTAGCAGAAATACTGAATTAAAAATCGGCCACAACAAATGAAAATGTATTAGCTTATGATTTAGAAACTCAGGGTGGCACATCCCTTGCTTGCTTGATTTATTTTACAATATTATTTGCAAAGACAGGGCCAGCGCATACTCAAACCCACCACCAATTTTCAGTTTGGTCTGATTGCATTGGTGCTGCTGTTAAATAACCATGAATTAGTGAGTGCTTCTGGCTTGACTCTTGGCCAATCAGATGAATGTGAATGCACCGAGTCCCTTTCCAGCTTGTAGCTGTTTTGTAGCGGTACTCACGTGTGCTCTAGGAAGCCAAGCAGACAAAGGGTTGGCTTGTCTGCATGCTGCTGTCTTCCTCATGTGCAGATTTGGGCAGGAGGATGGTGGAAGGCTTTCCACACTTCTGGCTCCTGTCTCCTCTTTCTACAAGGACTGTGCTCATTTTAACTGTAAAATCAGTCATGCTTGTAAATGCTTGTGCCAAGCGGGGGGGTTAGTGACTTTGGGGAGGTCACAATCATGAACTGTGGCTTCTGTTACAGGAAATGAGCTACTGTTAAGGGAAATGAATGAATTGCTGGCTGGTTACAGGCTCGAAACTTCAGAGAAGAGATATGAAATGCTCACTGGGTTGTGTTTGCCTTCAGGTGGCATTTTACATGGTGCCAGTGTCTAGGCTCTCTACTTACTCCTCTTGTCCTAATCAAAATTTCAAATTCATTCTCAGAGCGTAGGCAGTGGATTTTGTATAATGTTTTTCTTAATTTGAGCTCCTTACCTTTTACCTGATGTTATATTTTGGAGAAAAGATAAAACTTATTACTGTCACATCTGGAATGCCTTTTGGGAAGATGTGTCATGCTCCCTTCTTTTCCTGCTTTTAGCTGTGGATGTCAAGCCCCATCCCCATGCCACTGCAGTATATCTAACCCTTTTTTCAATTATGGAGTGTGTAAATGCCTCTCTCCTTGCCTTTTTGTGGTCAGAATAGTGTTAAATTACATGATACTAATGGGATATCAGAGTGTGTAGGTGGTGCACAGCGGAGGACAACCTATTGTATGGTAATGCAAGGATGACAAAAGGGCCAAATGGGGCTCTGGTCACATCCTGTCAATTGAAGGAATTCAGTCTGACAGCTCACAAGGGCTGGTGGCAGAAATAATCCTGCGGACCATCTTTCTAGTAACTACAGCATCATTAAAATGTTCTTTTAACTGAGTGTCAGAAGGGTCAAATGATAAGAACAAACCAACTGCAAAGGTTTATATACATCTTGGATGTTCAGGCTTTTTGCAAATAGTCTCTGTTTCTGTCCACATGTATGTGGTTACTAGGAGTCACTCTATGTCTGATATGCCAGATTACATTTTGGAGTATCTAAAACTGCAGATTTTAGTCACAGAAAAGTATTGGTTGGAAGGGACCTCTGGGGATCTAGGGACCACCTAGTCCCACCACCTTTCTAAAGCAGGTTTGCCTAGATCAGGTTGCACAGGATCATGTCCAGGTTGATTTTCACCTATGCCTCCAAAGACAGCAACCTCTGGTTTGGTGGTGTTTTTTTCATTTTGTTTTGGTTTTGTTTTTGTTTTGGTTAGTTGTTTTTTTTTGTTGTTTGTTTGGTTGGTTGGTTTGGGGTTTGTTTTGTTTTTTGTTTGTTTGGTTGGTTTGGTTTTGTTTGGGGTTTGTTTTGGTTTTTGTTTGTTTGTTTGTTTTTTAATATTCATTGTTTTCAATATACAGTGCTGCTTATATTACTAAAACGGAAAACTTTGCTGAAGCCTTGCAGCATATCCTAGCTTTGGGGATCACAACACCATTAATCTAGACATTGATTCATATCTGACATAAGATGAACTTACACTGATAGAGGGAATGGACAGGAGCTGTATGTTAGTGTTTATCACCCACTGAAGAATCTTAGCATGTGCTAATAATAATTTTGATTTTTCTGAAAATTATCTGTGCACTGTTTTCATCAGGAGCTCCAGTGTTTCACTAAAGGTTTTTTTTTAATCTGCTTTTTCTAATGAACATTTTCTAATTTTCATGCTTTTTCAGGTCCCAGTGATCCTGACACTAATTTTTTTTTCTAACTGGGAAATTTGGATTTGTGATTTTATCTGAAAGCCAGATAGATACCTCCTGCAGTGCTTTTTTTGTTTTTATTGTTGTTGGGTTTTGGTTGGTGTTTTTTTTGAAGTTTGCTATTATTAAAACAACACAAAATTTAGTCTGCTGTGTAAGCCAATCACTTTAGATGAAAAAGTTTTCACTCATTAGAGAATCTTGCTGTTTGATCTAACTATTGAAAGTCTACTTTTCTGTTTTATTTTAAGCTACTTTACACTGCAAGAAATCAAACTCATGAGATTAAAAAGTAATTCCAAAGAAATCACGTTGCATGCCTGAAGTCACCCAGCTGTTACAACAAGTCTTTCCAAACCAGTGACAAAAGACAAAATAGTGTAGTAACACTCAGGTGTGCTGACCTTGTGACTTTTGTTCTTGCACTTATTTTTAGAAGCTTTCGAAGTATTTCAGGATGACCTGTTTTTTAAAGATCCATCAATGGTGGCAGTGGCCAATTTGTGAGTCTTGATATCATCAGCTGGTTCTCTCTTTTCACTAAGTAACTCGATGGCAAATACTATGTTATTGTGTATTAGTAGGGTCTCTGCTCAGCAGAAGTTTGCTAAATGAGGTAAGAGCTACAGGAGAAATTCATGTACTGGAAATCCTGCAGCTGCCAAACATCAGCAGCCAGACTAGGTTTTCAATGTAAGAACTGGGAGTTAAGATGTATTTTTTCTATGAAGAAAGATTTGTGGTTATTTTATGAAGTTTAAAAGTGAGCACTAATCAGCATACCCCTTCATGGTCACTGTAACAATAGCATTTTGCTTGACTTTAGGAAAAGGCAGACTTCATGGAACTTGAAAATTTGCACATTAATGTGCAAGTGGATACATTTTTTCCCTATAAAAAATATTTAGAGTGTTTTAAAAATCCATGTTTTTCAAGGTTGTTTTTGAAGTCAGGTATTTTCCATACAGCCACAGGCAAAGCTGACAGTGGGTACATCACAGTGTAGAAACCTCTGATAAAGAAACCTGAACATTGTGAAACCTAGTATTTAAAAGTCAGAGTTGCTGGTACAGCCTTAGTTCAGGCCCCTCAAGGTTATACATTATGCTACTAGCTTTAATTATGTTGTTGCTTACTTTTTTTCCTACTCAAAATTTTGCCTACCCTTATGCTAACATTTATGGACATTTATGGGTCAGAGCTTGACTTTACACTGTCAACTTTTGTCTCACATCAGCCTTTTCTCATGGTGTGGAGGAAGCTGGAAATGCACAAACGTAATTTCATGAGATTTTTAAAACAGAAGTCACCCCTGAATCTGAAGAAGTCATCTTCTTGAGCTCTTCTGACCACCTTTCATATGGGTCTGTAGCAGAGATAACAAGTCCTAACACTTTTCTAATCTATTTGAACTAAAGGAGTGACTGGTAGTGGTAGAAGCCCAGAAGACTTGTTTTCTAAAATGCTAAACAGTAAGATGTGTAAAGTAGCCTGGGCTACCAGCCTTTCTTCCTGAATAACATACAACACTCTCCCTTTTCCTTTTCTTTACCAGTCTATGAGGCTGAATATAAATGTGAAGATGCTCCAAGAAGAAGTTCCAGGCCCATAATGCTGGATTAGTTTCAGTTCATTCTACCAGTGAGTGCAGCCTTTGATCTTGTGGCAACTTTTAATCTTCTTTTCAGTTGGGTCAGAATTGCATTCAGCCTTTTCCCAGTTGCCTCTCAGTGCTCTCCTAGGGATGCTGTCTTGAGCCTCCCCTATGAGGACCTAAGCACTCACACTTTGGAGAAGCTGCTGAACTTCTCAGGGGACTGAGACTGTGTAGTAAATGACAAAGTATTTTTCTATTAAAAAGAATATGTTGGAGGAGAAAATAATTTAATATTTAAACAAAGCCCTTGAGACAGCCCAAGAAACTATTCTTAAAGAAAGCCAGGCATTTGAAAACACTCAGAGGAACAATGTGAGCATAATTTTTAAAATCAAAATTTCATGAAAAAAGATCTTGCGGGTTGAGAGGATGGAATACAGATTTCAGCTCCACCAGCTATAATTAAAACCGTAAGCTTCTGTTGGGATCCTATTAAAAAAAATATCCAGGAATCCACATGAAAATCATTATTTGGCTTCTTGATGCACCACTGAAAGAAAGAAGAAAGGGCCAGTGTCACAAGTTGCTCTATATGGGCAAACTCTTACCCACCATGAAGTCCACTCATTTTACTTATGACACAGTGAAAAACTCAATAACTGAAGTTATTAAGCAGGCATTCTTTGTTTTGCAGCGCCGGATGCCCAGGGGATCACTCCTCCAAATGTGCATACCCATGCAAGCTGGGTACACAGTTTGTATGCAGGCTAAACATACATACTCATTATATTTCTTAGAAAGGGCAGTCTTATGCTATTGGGTTCCTGGAATTCATTTACATAGTCCAAGCATGCATAAGAAAATTAGGGTTAGGGTCTTTTCTCCCCTCTGTGGTCTTTCATGACCTCTGGTGGTTATTTACTTCATCTTCTCTTCATCACCGTGTTCTTCTAGTGACCTAAAGCCTGAAATCCTTGTTCTTGCCACAAAACTGGTTTTTGTCTGTTCAGCATGCTCGGGTGCCTCGAGATGTCTTGTTGTCCTGTTCCTGGAGATAAACACTATCTACAAGGTTGTGAATTTCACAGTATGTCCCTACTATACAACTACCCATTTATTGTTGTTGCTTGTTCAAAGACTAGTAAAACTTCACCAGAGATCCTGTCTCCTGCCTTCACTTATTGTTAGGATAATGCCTTAAAGGGAGACAGCCAGCAGCTTTGAAGAGCCTTAGTGCTTGTCTTGGTCTCTGCTTTATAGTTTTACTAGCATAGGCTTACATTGGCTGGAGAAATTTTATGATGATGGCAACAGCACTAGAGCCTGACAGCATACAAGGAGATATGGTGTCAAACCATGAGTGCCTGTAGAGATCCTCCAGCACTTTTAAGTGGATGCCTGCTTGTGATTGATAAAGATCTAGCTCTTTGAATGCTGAAACTGTATAGGTAAGAGATGTGCTATGAAAGTGTGTCCTCTTTGACAATTATAACTTTAATAATATCTTCTTTAGCCTTCTCTTTTATGAAAATGCGTAGCCATTTTCTCAGGAAAAGAAAGAAGCCAAAAGCAAAAGATGTCCAGTGAAAAGGGTTTTATTTTCTTTTCTTTCTTACCATGAAAGAGTTCATTGTTCCACCTCCACAGTTCATTGCTGGCTATGGAGAAAGGAGCAAATTACTGAGTGCAGGCAGAGGAGAATGGTATTGAACTGGGATGAACAGGGGTTTTCATCACAAGAACTGGCCAGATAAGAAATCAGTTGATTTGTGTCAGATGGCTGATGTTATATTTTAATATTCCAGTAGTGCCCATGCTATCTGTGATGCCTTTTGGAACTGTTTGTACTTTGATTTAGTCTGGAATTGGAACTTTCAGACAGATTCAGTAAGCCCCGGGGAGGAACAGTTACTTGTCAGCTGTGGTTACATTTAATTAGTGCAAATGGAAAATTTGCCATTTTCCCCCCTTAATCATAGCTCACCAAACTCTACTGAGTCTTTCTGGGTCTCTGTATTGCCTTTTGATTCTCTGGGTTCTGAGTTACATTATACTGCTATATTCTTGATATGAAGTGTTATAGCAGTTACTGATGACACAGAAAAAGGTACAACAGTAGGCAACATAAAAAAAATTTCTCCCTTCTGCATTATTTAGAGAATAAATTTATTTTCCTTTCTCTATGTGCAAAAATAGCAGTGAAAAATGTGGCTGAACAAATGAAGGTGAATTGGTATAATTTCTTCTAGTAATTTTGACAGCACTTTCTGGATGGGGATTTTTACCAGTAGAACTATATTGATCTAATTATAGTGCTATAGTTATGCTGGAATAAATTCCCATGTGAGCAGTCTTAGTCAGGAAGGATAGTGTTCATGCAAGGACTTACGCTGATCGAGCTCTACTGAGATAATTATACCAAACTTCTCCACGTAGATAAAATGCTTAGCACAAATACCTAGCTCAGAGACCCACACCCAATATACAGCAACACTTGGAGCTATCTGCAATGAACTGAAGGGAGTCTCAACTCCTCACCCTTTCGTTCCACATATTTATCGTTTCCTCTGCTGAGCTTTAACCATTAAAGCTTCATCATCTGGGAAGGCTTGTCATCAGTGAAACAATAGAGATGCTTCACAATATGTTGTACAATACATTTTTTCCTCACAATGTATGGCATTCACTGAGCAAAAACAACCTGGAGATATCTGTAGCTAATTTTATTTTGGAGGAAAGGAGTGAATTTTCAGGGATATCTGTAGGCCACAGAATTTAACAATGACATGGGCAATGTATATTTGATGTAAATTGGTTAAAAATCTGTGGGCAGTGCTGCTGTAGGCTGGATAGTTACTACAACAGTATGTGCAAATAGCATGATGGCTGCTTTATGTGCAAAGTCATGATTAGTTTAAAGTGGGTTTTTAGGTCTGCATTTATGTTTGACCTCCTTTTCTATTTCTCAGGAACAATTTTGTGATAGAATTTGGCCTTCATTAACTCCTGATAAATACTTTCAGTTGATTTCAGGGATGCATTACCAGGTCCTAGCAACATGGGCAGCATAAAGAAAGATTAACTTTCTGCATTCATACTGATTGTACCTGAGGGCTTTTGTGCATGTTGAATTTACTTAGTAGTAACTCAAGCTGCATTATATAAAAAAGATCTGCATATAGGGAGCATATTCGCCTAGTTTAACATAAATGCCAGTTGCTGTATTGCTGTTTTTTTAATTGTTTTTTTTTTGTTTTATTTTTTGTTTTCTTGTTTTTGTTGTGGGTTTTTGTTCTTCTGGGTTTTTTTTCTTCCTATTAGGCTTTGCTATCATAAAATCTGAATCATGAGCAGCAGAAAATGTACATTCAAAGTGCATCAGAGCAGTAAACCATTGCTGCTAAATGCTGAATAACATCTGCAGATAAATGTTTGGTAACCTATGTAAGCACGACAAACATGACAAAATGAAGGGGAGAGGCTTGGGTTTGGAAGGGTTATGTATGGAGGACAATCAGAAGGGCAGTAGGGCAAGGAGGCAAAACCTAAGAACTTCGTAATGAAGGAAAATTGCTGTAATCAGGGAACTGGGAAGGCATTGCAGAAGCAGACCTTGTGCATAAATGAACTAACAAAGTGTGCTTTCTTGCTGGTCTTCTACTTCTTTGGTGTCTGACTGCCTTTACATTAATTTGAAGCCCCAGCAGCAGCAGGCACTGAAAACCCTGTGTGTGAGGAACAGCTGCCCATAAGAACTTGTGACTCAGAAACTCCAATAATAGCTGGGAAAAAGGAGAGGCATTGTCAAGCAAGGCAACAGGTTTGTTTCATCTATATTAATAATAAGAGTGATTGCTTTAGGCAGCTGATGCTGCTCCAGAACATACAAGCTCAGTGCTAAGTGTATCAGATGTCCCACCTAAATGCAGAGACTGAGTGGATAGTCTGGGTGGAAGAGGTGCCGTTCCGAGCTGAGGACACTACATGGGATGCAGTGTAAGGAGGCATTATGTTATAATGCATAGTAAACATCCTTTGGGATTTACCTCCCGGGTCCTGACTCTAAAATCATCCAGATCAGTGGAGCTCTTGGACAGCACTGTGAATTCATTCTGGCCTCTATGCTTGGGCTTCCTCTGTGAAGAAAGCAGGTCACAGGGGATGCAGTGGGCTAAATTTCATCCTGACATGTGATGCAGTGAAAAACTCAATAGCCAAAGTTATCAAGCAGGCATTCTTTATTTTGCGGCGCTGGACACACAGGGGATCACTCCTCCAAATGTGCGTGCCAATACAAACTAGGTACAGAGTTTATATGCAGACTAAACATACATATTCATTATATTTCTTAGAAAGGGCAGTCTTATACTAATGA
>WTSP01017739.1:2303-13684 GCA_025331215.1 Actenoides lindsayi | reverse complement strand
CTGCACACCAACCCTTGGTAGTAACTCTAAACATGGGGTGTTATCACTGCTAGAAGCAGACACTGTCTGTGAGAACACGCTGCTAACTTCAGACAGTGCTGTTAGTTAGAAGAACTGAGCTGAAAAGTAAATCACTGAACAGAATTAGTTCTGTTCTCACTCAAACCAGGACACTGTTACACAGAAAATGCTGTCCAGGTGAAAAGAGTGAAAAGGACTTGCTGGACTTGGAGGAGAGACATACAGATCAGAGCTCTGTGATGGAGGAATTGCTTATTGCGATGTAAGAAAAGGAGAGAGGAACTGAAGGGAGGGGGAAAAGGGAAAAGGGTGGGTAAAGGTTTAGCTGTGTGGTACAGGTTAGTTGAAAAAGGGAGAGAGTCAAGACAAAGAGGAGACAAGGTGCAGCTATGTTTCAGTAACACCACTTGTGTAAGGACATTAATTTCCTTCCTCATGCTGCAGCAGGCATAACATGAGCGCTGTTATACAATTGTCAGGACTGTTGGGAGATGGCCCTGCAGAGATGGGGGGTTCTCAGTCTCATTCCCATCCAGTGTGTATTAGCTGAGAACACCTGTCTAACTCCTTGGAGTCAATGAGATTTCTAAAGATGCTTAATTAACCTGTGCTGCTAAGTCTCAGCCATGGTGACCACCCAAGGTCAAGAGAGAGGGATGGGAGCAGAAGTGGGAGAACACATGAGGGACTGCAGACAGAGACCCCAACAGCAGGAGCTTTTCCAGTGTGCACGCTTTGATTCAATGCCTTAGAAGTGATCTTTGAAAAATCATATTGCTAGCACACATGAACGGTGCAGTGTGAAGTAGATTGCTTTAGTAATTTTTTTGGCATGTATGAAGAGAAACTCCCCATCACCCTTTATAGAAGAAAAGGACGTTGTTCATTAGGCTCAGTATATGCTGGGGCTTTTTCTTCACTTTTTAGCAATCTGAAAGAAAAAAGGCAGCAAGAATGAATAAATAAATGAAAAAGCAAGCAAGAGTCAGCCTCTTAATTCCCAGTGACAATGTGTGGCTTTTGCTCTAGGAATCATGCTTGCCTCCATACAGAGATCCCAAGGGTAGAAATTGCCCCTGCTCCACTTTTCGGTAGGCATCTCTGACTGTAACTCGTGGTGACTTATCCAAGTTTGTCCCCACAGGATCTCACTGTTACTGCCTCAGGAAAAACTAGCAGTAGCTCCTTTCTCCTTATTCCATGCCACTGTGTCAGTGGTATCAGTCCCATTAAAGGTCTGGATTCAAAATATTTCTTACACTGTGTCAAGTGTAAGTGCTGGTCTGGCCACTAGATGAATGACAGAAGCTCTCTATTAACCTTCCCTTCCCCAAGGGGAAGAGAAAAGGAATAAGAGAAAGAGACTTATGGACTGGAAAAGAAAACTAAAACAGCTGCAGTGAAGATAATAACAATAAAATGAAATATATACAAATAGATAAAAAACCCAATATCAAGCCCAGTCCCACCTGATGGCAATTACATCACCATCACCACTGATGTTGTGGAGCAGGCACTGGGGAAGTCCCACACAGGACTCAGATGGGAACTAGATTTGGGAGATCGATTCTGGGACTGGATTCAGGAATGCACATACTAGGATCAAAGGCAGAATGGACAGAGTCCTTCTTCAATGCCAGCCACTGAAGAGAGCTCAACCCTTGTGATCCTTCAGCTTTGTACTGAATATGCGTTATATGGGATGGAACACCTCATTGGTCAGTTTAGAGTCACCTGTGCTGTGCTGTCCTGTCCTCTCTTCCTCCCAGGTGCAACCTCTTACTTATGGCATCCAGAACATGGTACACAAGATTTATCAGTGACCTTGGTTTCAATAGGAGCAAGTATAAGCAAGAGCCTTTCTGCACATCAATCGTTGGTAGTAAGTATGAACATCAAACACTATCACAGCAGACACTCTGCAAAAATGTGCCATTAACTTCAGAAAGTGCAGCTAGTTAGAAGGGACTGAGATGAAAAGAAAATTACTGAGAATTAGTCCTGTTTGAGCTCAAACCAAGACATGCTGAAATGAAATAATTTTGTTGATTCACTGCCCAGCACAAAAAAGTAGGTCAAATCAAATCTTCCAAAAATAAAGCATTTGAAATTCTTGCACATTTATGCTGATGGCTACTATTCAGCTCTTACCAGTTCTACATGCAAATTAAAGAAGCTACTTAGAAAATAGAAGACTTTAGGAAGGCTTATGTTTGCAAAGAGGGCAGAATACCACCCTGCCATGCCCATATTGCCACTTGCTTTATGACAGCTTGATAGCAAACCTTCAGCTGGCCCATGCATGGCACAGCACATGACAGGACTTGGCAGAGGTTGGCTATGTCTGAGATACCAGGCCAGTGTGACTTGTACAGAGATTATCAAATCACGAATAAAATGCATCAGGAAGGGTCATTTGTTTGCAGTCTCTTCCAACATAAGTGCTGGGGGCAATCAAAGTGGGACTGGATTTGGCATGAGCAGAGCCTGGTTCGTCAGGCGGATAGAGGTCAGGGTGTGGAAAGGTGACAAAATAATAAACGAGCTGAGGAGCAAATTCATGAAAGAGAAGTCCACTGAGGACTGGTCAATGCGTAGGAACCATGTCAGGCTCAGGAGGTCTGTGAGCTGAGGAGGATTAGAAGCTGCAAGAAAGACACTAGGGGGAAGCTTGTCTTCCGTAGCTTGTGTTTGTGGCCACTGTTACAGAAGGATGGACCTTTGATCTGTTCCAGAAAAACTATTCTTGTTTATATATGCATGCAAAAGTACACAACCTATTTTGAAATACCAAGCCATTAAAAGAGTGGAGTGTTACTTTGAAAAATGCTCTAGTAGTATTTTTGAAAATGGCAAAACATGACAGAGAGTATTGACTTTTCCTGATGATTTTTTTTTAAATGTTCCTCTTTTGCTCACTCTTCTAAAATGCATCTAAAAGTTCATATGTAGATGAAGAATAATGGCATTGCTGGGGCATCTATTAGGGATTGACCTTTGTTACGAGGAAACATTTTAACTCCAAATTTTTGTATAGGCCTTTAGCGTAAGTTGTAAGTGTATAGTTGTACATTTTTTTGGAATTCAATGAGTTAGAAGGAAAATACAGTACAGAATGTAGGTGGAATGGTTTCCAGAAGCAGTGCCTGCCTTTGCAGCATGTATTCCCCCACACATAGTACCTGTGACACAGTATGGTCTGATATTAATTGTTAGTGACAGTGCTTTCATGAAAGCCCACTGGTTTAGTGTAGCTCAGTGTTTGGGAGCTCAGATGAAGGTGTCATTGGGAACTGCCTTTAACTGACTAATTCCTACTGACTTCAATGAGTGCCAAGTGCCCAACTACATAAACATCCTTTGTGAATCTCTCCAGCTATTGTTTTGCATTGTAGTGAACATCTTCCTTTGTGCTCTGTGTTCTGCCCCCAGGACAAACAAAGGTGTTTAGAGGACTTTATTTATTCTCACACATGTCTCTGCTTTGGAAATTGTCCTTAGAAGATCTCCATAACTTGCTCATCAAATAGTGATATATCTGAAGTCTTTGGGAGGGCGATGATAATCCAGCACAATGTTTTCTTAGCTCACGGGGCAATGAGTAACCTAGCTAGACTTGGCATCATCTACAAGAGTGACACAACTCTCAAATGAAAGATCAGTGTGCTTAAAAACAGGAAGGACAACTTCCATTCTAAAATCATGGGGTGCTGTATAAACAGTAGCACACGTGAGCTTTTTATAGCTAGTACTGATCAGTGAGGTTAATTAATGTAACTGGCATAGTATCACAAGCTGGTAATTGGCCTGAAACACATTTCACCATGATTGTGCTCTTTATATTGACTCATAATGAATCATCTCAAATAATGAGAGAGCCAGGATATAAAGTTCTTTTTTTTGTTGTTTTTTTTGTTTTGGTTTTTTTTTTGTTGTTGTGACAAAATAAAACTCATGCTGGATTGTTTGCTGTCTAAATTGTAAGAAACTGAAGGCAAAGCACAAATAATAACTCCTGGTTCCAATTTAGTTCTGGGCTTTCTGCCAGTTAGGAAGATAGTGCTTTTTCTTGAGCATGACCTCTATAAAATCAACTGAGTGTTGGTAAAATGTCATCACTGGCAATATTACACTGTCTGTGTGCTCTGCACTGGTTTGACGGACTTACTGACAGTAGTGATTTAATAACTCAGAGAGGTACCAAAGTCAAGTGTAGACCTGTGCAGATGGTATGTGTATACAAGTAACTTCTTTTTTAATGGTTAGTGTAAAACAAATAAGAGAAACAGTTACCAGTTGTTATACTAAATCTGACCAATTCAGTAGGCTTCTGCTTATGGAGAACCACCTCTGTTCTCTCTCTCCTTCAGAAACAGCCTAGGGAGTTTAACTGTTTCATTAGTATAGATACTGAAATTTGGATGAAATATATACTCACAGTATACAAAAAGTGACATCCACAAAACTGTGATTTTGTATTATTTTTTTCCTTCTCTGCATTATAAAATTATGTCAATGAGATTTTGACTTAAAAAATTAATTCTGATGACAAAGTAGCATATTAGTACGGAAGTTGCTTTTTTATTAGTCTGACTCAGGTTTTAAAATTCTATCTGTGAAAATCATCTGATAAACATATTATTTTTTGGTTATTATTCTGTCCATGTCCATTATCCTGCTTAAAAAAATGCAGAAGGCTTTATACATAAAACACAGCACTACAAATTTGCAAGATTTTCCTCATTCATTTTATAATTGAACAGGCACTACTGTGCAACTTCTTCAGATCTTTCAATAATGAAATCTATGCATATTTTTTTTCATCAAAAATCAGTCTTTTTAATTGAAAATATGTGACCTATGTAGCTTTTTAAAAAATTATTATTATTAAATTATGAGAACAAGAAAAAGGAGTGATGCAGGAGCAAATTAGAGACCACCCTCTTACAAGAGAATAAGCTGAAAATAACTTAGAAGGCACAACTATATTAGGTTCATCATGAATTCTCTGTAAAATGTTATGATAAGGAAAAAATAATTCACACAAAAGGTTTGAGATTTTCTCACTGCTGATTTACATCACTTTTATAGGCTTGAAACTGGTTTTCAGGGGAGTTACATAGAATAACAAAATTGTGAATTGCAGCAGTGTCCTGCCATCTGTGGCAAGACTCCCACAAAACTCCACAGTCTGACTTTGACACTGTTTGGAGCATGTGGTTGGATTAATCCCTGGTCACTGACCTTGACACAGACTGTTCTTCATGAGGCATTTGCCACTGGCTTTGCTGAGAATCAAACACCTCATGCATATGTCATTTGGTAGGTAGGAACAAGATTAGTCACTTCAACATCTAATAGCTAATTGTTCACCTGGGCAATCTCTACTGCAGTCTGCTTGGTCTGGTCGACAATGGTTCTTTGTAGCCCTTGAAAGGTGACTACACTTTCTGAAGGTTTCATTTCATGCTCACAGAGTCTCAGGGAAAAAAAAAAAACAACAACAAAACATTACCATATGCTTCAATTAATTCCTTTTAAAAAAATGCCATGAAATAGTAATAGAAAATGCAGAAATAGAAAAAAAAAAGAAAAAGAAGAAACAACAGAATTGCAGTATTCTCTTTACTTCCCCTACACCATTGTAGCTGAAGATTTGCCAGAGAAGGAATGATGGTTATAGCTTGTGTACTATTACCTAGCTTGTACAGATGCAGTTTCCCACCATGAGGTCTCAAGGTGGTGATATCCCCTTGTAGCAGATGTGAAAGAGCACAGAGAAGTGGGATGTTCTGCCTGAAGTCACCCAGTGTTTTGATATCAGAACCAAGTCTGCCAGACAGTAGTAGTCCTTTCTACATGCAACAGGCCAGAGTCACTCCCACATACATTCAGGGATCTCTATAGAGAAACAGATAATATAGCATAATTTCTGTCTGGATGAGAAAAAGAATAAGAAGCAGCAGTAAGTTAGAAAAATCCCAGAAGTGATAACTTAGACACATCTAGAATTCTTGGAAGCTCAGAGTCTGATGTGCTCTCAATTAAAAATAAGCATCATCATCTCATTAGCGTGTGCCAGCCACAACTGTTCTGAAATCATGTCTAAATAGCACTATATAGAATGTTTGCATATACCTTCTAGCACTTGCAGTTTTCTGAACATACTTGTAAGCTTATTCTGGGGGGACATTCTTTTGAAACAGAGGCTATGTTCAGATTGCTGGAGATCACTGATCTCAAGCAGAAATACTGAATATTGTGAAACTTCAAAATAAATTGCCAATATAGTAATGTTATTGCTTCCTATTTGTTAAAAAGTAATTTGTGTCTGTGCCAAAACTGAATCAAACATAAATATCTTCTAAGTTCCAAAATATGTAATTGCTGTTCAGTTTCATTTGCATTCACAGTTTGCCTGATCAGGATAAAGAAATGCTAATGTAGTTAAAGTATGACCACAGTTCTATGGTCTAACTTGAAGATTTGGAGATCTTACAAATTTATCTATTCTTGTAACATGTAAGGTTTCTTTGCTGATGCAAGGGGTTTGTTTAGTTAAGAAGGCACCAGTTCAGAAATTTTATCCTTCACTGTTACTACTGAGTATAAATAGTGAACTAAAGTGACTTAAAAGTTTACAGATATTATATCAAGTTATAATATAGAGGATGTACAATTTGAAATGCAACTGCTTTCCAGAGCTATGCAAAAGAAAGTGCCCCCTTTTTACATCAGATGTGTGAGTTCGACCATACAAGTGAGCTGAGGGAGCTGGGGTTCTTTACTCTGAAGAAAAGGAAACTGAGGGGAGACCTTATTGCTCTCTACAGCTATCTGAAAGGAGGTTGTAGAGAGGTGGATGTTGGTCTCTTCTTTCAAGTCACAACTTGCCATCATCATTCTGTGTGCATTCCAGTGACAGACCAGCTTCTGTCTGTTGGGGAGCAAACTGTTTCCACAGGTGGGCACATGAAATAGGTTGCTTCAGTGGTTTTAAGGCCAGCAAGGCAGAGCTTCTTAGTTATCTCCCTTCAGTCTGCAGTGCTGTTTTTGCAGAGGGGGCAAATGAAATTTGTAATTTTGAACTCATTATTGGTAAGGAACACCCTTTAAAGAAGCATTACTAACGTTGGATCTTGTCAGAAGAAAAAAGAGTCTGTACATTCAAAGCACAGCTCTCCTCTGCTGGTTATTTTTCTAAAACACTTTCCTCTGCTAACACCTACTCTATTTTGCAAGTCTCAACTGACTTTTCCATCTTGCTCAGCTGAATTGTGAAACTTTTGGAGAATCAGCATAGAGGCCACAAGATACCTCCAGTCCTCCTAGACTCATATGGACTAGTATGGAGATGCCTTGTTTCTACACCTGCATTTACAACATCCCTAAAAAATTCAGATTTCCTCCTTTGTGTAAAAAGTACTGTGCAGCAGCCCATAGGCATGTACAATAGCAACATTTATCCCTCTTTGACAATTTCAAGAAGAATGCTACATACCCTTGAGTGCCACCTACTGACACTTTACCTATGTCCTATATAAAGCCATAATTTTCTTAGAAGCATTTTCGTACTAGCTCCATCCTAATAGCTTTCACTGCCAGCTTTGATGATTGGGGTTTACTTTATCCAGGACTGTCGGGTAAGTTCTTCACCATGCATCCCAATGAGGACCTTCACATCTCCCACTGCATCCAAGACCCAGACCCATAGACACATGTACCCAGCTCCTAGACCTACAAAATCTTCATGCTTTTCTTCAGATAAACAGCATATGTATCTCAGCATGCTAGTTCTTCACTTGTAATGGTTCTTCCCTCTCCTTCTGCTGCCTTTGAAGGTTTTTTGGGGCAGAATCTCAAGTGCCTCCATGTAGGCATATAAACAATGTACACATAGTTATCTAATGGCAAAATGGCTAATAGAATAATAGAATATTTCAAGTTGAAAGGTCCTCATAAGGATCACTGAGTCCCACTCCCTGCTCCTTGCAGGACTATATAAAACTAAAGCATCTGACTAAGAGCATTGTTGCACATTTTCCTAATGCCCAACTTCTGAACTTCACCTGGCACAGCTGCATTCCATTTCCTCTTGTCCTGTTGCTGGTCACCAGAGAGACAAGATCACCTCTCAGCCTTCTCTTCTCCAAGCTGAACAAGCCAAGTAAGCTCAGCTGCTCCTCCTAAGTCCTGCTCTCAAGGCCTTTCATCATCTTGGTCACCCTCCTTTGGACGCACTCTAATAGTCTGATGCCGTTATACTGAAGCATCTAAAACTGCACACAGTACTTGGGGTGGGGCTGTACCAGTGCAGTGTAGAGTGGGACAATCACCTCCCTCAACTGTCTAGTGATGTTGTGCATGATGCACCCCAGGACATGTCTGGCCCTTTTGTCTATCAGGTCACACTGTTGAATCATATTCGACTTTCAACCAACCCAAACCTCTATATGCCGTGGGTCTGCTTTCTATGCTTTCACCCCCTAGTGTGTACATATAACCAGGACTGTCCCATCCCAGGTGGAGAATCTGGCACTTGGTCTTGTTGAATTCCATATGGCTAGTGATTGTCCAGCTCTCTATAATCTATCCAGATCTCTCTGTAGTGCCTCTCTGCCCTTCAGGGGGTTTACAGTTCCTCCTAGCTTAGTATGGTTCACAGTTACTGAATGTAGATTTGATTCCTGTGTCCAGGTCATTTATAAAAGCATTGAAGAGAACTCACCCTAAAATTGCACCCTGGAAAATCCCATTGGTGACAGGCCAACAGCCTGATATGACCCCCAGTGTTATGACTCTTTGACTTCAATGCATCAGCCAGTTGCTTGCTCAATGTACTATAGACTTGTCCACCTGTCTGGACATTTTTTTTGAAGGATACTGTGAATGACATTATCAAAAGCTTTGCTAAAATTCAAAACCCCCCACATTGACTGGCTTCCCTTGGTCAACTAGATGAGTGACCTTGTTACAAAAGGAAATTAATTTGGTTAAGCAGGACTTTCCCCTGATGAACCTGTGCTGGCTGTAATTAATGACTGTGTTGTCTCTCAAGTGTTTTTCAGTAGCTCCCTGAATAACCTTCGCCATCATTTTACCAACTACTGAAGTGAGACTGACAGGCCTGTAATTACCAGGGTCTTCCTTCTTTCCTTCTTCAAAACTGGGACAATGTTTGCCAGTTTCAAGTCTACTGGGACCTCTCCAGACTCTCAAGACTATTGAAAAATAATGAAACAAGTTCCCACAATGACACTGTCCAACTCTTTCAGTACTCAACTTGGTTACCTCCTTTAGTACCTGCACCAGAAAGTTATATTCAACATAGTTCAAGAATTTCCTGGACCTCTTTATGTCTGTTTTAAGATATTCCTCGTTGGCATCTGGGAAGTTAAACTCACTGATAAGGTTGAGAGCAGTTGATCTAGAAATACCTCTTAATTCCTTGTAGAATAATTCATCGGTGTCATTGTCCTGGTTGGGTGGTCAATAGTAAACTCCCACAACAACATCCGCCTTATTTGCTTTCCCCTTCATCCTTACCCAGAGGCTCTCAACCATGTTGCCATCAACTGCAAGTGCCATACAGTCCAAGCCCCCTCTTACATACAGCGTTCCTTCTGCCCCCTGCCTCTAGCCTCGCCTGCCCTGTCTATCCCTCCTGAAGAGTCTGTAACTGTCCATCATGGCAGCCTAGTTAAACGACTCATCTCACCAGGTTTTGCCTATGCCAATGGTGTCATAACTCTGGGATTGGGCAAAAATTCTGGCTCTTCTTGCTTATTTCCTTATATATCTTTATATACTTGAATAGAAATCTTCAAATATGACCGTGAGGATGGGAGTAATAGTTACAGATTTGGAGGAATGATACATTTTACATGGCTGATTATTAGGGAAGACTAGACTTTATTTAAGAAGAGGGGACAGGTGGATGGCAAGGTCAGTGCATTTGAAAATACTTACACTTATCTGCCTGTATCTGTGTTTATGTCTGCCTTCTCTGTATCACATTGTTGGTACACGTTGTTCCTGTAAGGATAGGTTCACAAAATTATTTGTCGATGTTTAAGTTTTACAGCCACATTTAGTGTTTTTTTTCATGTACCTTCTGAATAATTGGAGATAGAATCTTGTTTCTAAATCTGCTTTTTCTCCTGGGTGGAAGAAGAGATGGTATAAAACATACATATCTTCTTACTTTGCAACTAGTTTGCACTGTTGAGTGGTGAATTTAGTGCATGCCAGCATCCATTTATTGTTAGAAATCACAGCCAAAGAAATGAAGTTTTGCACGTAATACCAAAAGGGGCCTGTTTTCAGAGCCTTTATCTCCTGTAGTTAGGTAGAGTCCAGGTGTCATTCTGAAGTTGTTTCACTTAAGCCATACAGACACAATGAAACAGAAGAGACCGTTGTTTATGTCACTGCCAAATTGACTACAAATTGTATTTTATGTCTGCCCTCCCAATGATTGATCAACTTAAATCTAACTGGTCATGGAAAGCAGCAACATAACTGACATCTGCGAGATTAATGTGGTTTAATTTCATGCTCTCTCTTTTGCTGCTTCTAAGCAATACTCCGTTAGCTGACCCTCTGCTTTCTTAGGCAGTGAGACTGTGATTTTTCTTTGACTGCAGGTTTTGTTGTGAATGGAACCCTTGCATCAAGGTGCGAGTGACTCACATGCATTGCCATCTACTGACAGTAGCTGAAACTGCAGCTTTTCGAAAAGTTCTTCATGGCCTGGAGTTTCTCAGAAGTTACAGTTCAGTTTAACAAAACATCGATGGATGTATGGATGGATGTATGTATCTAGAAGTTAAAGATATGATGTGTCATTCATCAAGACTTCCTATGTTTCTACCTTTGTATAATTTTTACAAACTCAGTGATAAGATTTGAGGACGTACAAAGGCTCTCTCCTGACACTTTTCATCATTATGACAGAAAGACAGAGATAAAAACTAATAATCTTTATCTGCTTCTGCAGAAGTTAGGGATGTTAATTAAGTCAATTAATATAAATTGACAGATATGCAGGAGTGTATGTGGGGAGCTGAAGTTAATGGATGAGTGTTGCATCACAAAATAAAAACAAGTCTGTGATAATAAAACTGTTATATTCTTTCACAGAATTTGGCCCAATGTCCTTGGTTAGGGCTGAATGACACAGCATGTTAGGCACAGAAAGAGGATTTTGAAGCCTTCAAGGCATTAGGAAACATTTGAAAGAGAAGAGAGAAGAGGAGAGAAAAGAGAAAAGAGAAAAGAGAAAAGAGAAGAGGAGAGGAGAGGAGAGGAGAGGAGAGGAGAGGAGAGGAGAGGAGAGGAGAGGAGGGGAGGGGAGAGGG